>CAKNEU010000038.1:0-297947 GCA_930272665.1 Mariannaea elegans
TTATAAAAATATTATATTTAAATAGAAGATAAGCTTAATAATATATATACTTAATATTATATAATTTTATTATTAAATATTAATTAAAGAAAAGAAATCCTACTAATAAACTATTAAAATAGCTAAAGTTTAAGGGTAAAAAGGCCTTAAATATTAAATTATTAATATCCTTTATAACGGGGTTTGTGCGCATGTGTACACCTGCGTTATATATGGATATAAGGTAGTAAGCTAATTGCAAGAACTGCAATTATTGCTGGATCTTTTGCCTTAGTGGGTAACTGGTCTATTATACGGGCTTGAAATGCCTCCAATCCCGTTACAATAATAATTGCAAATCCGTAGGTCTTAGCTATGCGGGAGGTTGTAGGTTCGAACCCCAAAGGGGTACCATTTCCTTGTGACTGCATTAGGCTAGGGCTTATAAGGTAGAGTGTGCTGGTATTGTATGCGCCCGCGCTCAAGAGACCTTGGGGGTCTTCATCCATTGTGGTATCCCAAGACCTACTGTGGGGTCTCAGTAACGGGCGCATTCGGCTATGCTAGGGGGCAGAGACCCCCCAGAGAGGGCCCCCCGGAGAGGGTGGAGATCCCTAGTAGAAGCTACGGCTCTATAGCATACGACTCGGGACGTGTTGTTATTAAAAGGGGGATAGTTGTAATGGGGTTTGTGCGCGTGTGTACACCTGCGTTATATATGGATGTGAGGTAGTGAGCTAATTGCGGGAACTGCAATTATTGCTGGATCTTTTGCCTTAGTGGGTAACTGGTCTATTGTGCGGGCTTGAAATGCCTCCAATCCCGTTACAAATAAGGTATAATTAAATATAGCTAACTATAGGTCTCTAAAGCCCTTTAAGAAGCTTAATTAGCTATATTATAAATATATAATTATAAAGGTTTTAAGCTCTTATATTATAAAGCTTAATATACTAAAGGCAATTTACTTATAATTTTATATTAACTTATTAAAAAAAGCATTATATAACCTAACCCCTAGCTAAATAATTAATAATATATAACTACTACTAATTAAAGGGGATAAAGATAAAAAAATAAAAAGTTGAGAAGATATTATATATAAGAACTAAGCGAAAAGGTTAAGTAAGATTTATAAGGTCCTTTATATAATAAAGTAATTATATATTACTAACTTAGGAGCTAGTTTAACTTTTAAAAGAAATATAAGCCCTAAAAGCTTATAAGTAATAATATAGCTTAATCTTAATAGTAAATAGATTATAAAACTATTATAATTTAGCTAAAAATATAATAAGAAAAAAGTAAAATAGATAATAACCCTTATTCTTATTCCTACCTAACCCTATAAGGGGGGATAATTAATTTATATATTAAATAATAGTTAAGGACTATTAGTAATATAATAGTAATATAATAGTAATATTTAATTATTAATTTTATTAACCTTATTCTTACTAATACTTAACTTAATAGGAAGGTTAGTAGGACTAATATAAGGAGCTAGTAGTTATATAGTTGTACTAATACTGCAGGAGAAGGCGCACTAAGTATAAAGACACTTAGCAATAGTATATATAAAGTTGGAAATATTAATTAGGGACTAAAGCCCTATAATAGTAAAAAGCTACTGCCTTGCAGTTTCTTTGCTAGCTGCTATTATAATGGTAGTAGTAGCATTTACAGCAGCGGTATAAGTGCGGGCAGCTTTATTGTTAAATTTGAGTTAGTTTAGCATATGGCGACCTAGGAGACGGACAGCCTGGACTTCCTATTAAGTAGCAGTAAGTTAGCAAGGGTCCAGTAAGCTTTTAACTAAGGAGCTACCTATAAGGGAGCTAAGGTAATCGTCCTTATTCTGGGGGTATTCCCCTAGCGCTAGGAAGGAAAAGAGGTTAGCCAAAATAGCCCGGTCGATCTTGCTTAACTATACAGCTACTGGTTAGCAGTATCTCAGCACCAAGCTCGAAGAAGGAATACCTTATCATACGGCTTCCCATTTCGAGCGCAACGAACACAACGGTTGGCGGCACAACAAAGGAAACGGTAGCTTTATCGTAGCGAGCACGCTGATTGCCAGCAGGGCAGACGCTCATCGCGCAGCAACAACCAGTGGCCTCCAATGTCTCCCCATCACTGTCAAATTCTCGGAGCCTGAGGCACGAAAGGAGGCCTGAGATTTTTACGGAAGCGCCTCAGCCTCTAAGACCTAGTGCCCTTACAGCTGCTTAGCCAAGGGACACCAGGGAGGGAGAGGGGACATTATGTCACGGGCTGGAGCCTGACCTAGTGGACCCGGCTGTGCCGGGTCCGTGCCCCTCCCAAATTCTGCCCGACCTCACCGCTCTTACGACTATATAGCAGCGAGCTCGCAGCGAGAACGTAGTAGATTGTTCTTCTTCTCCTTAGCTTTAGATAGACAATTCAATGTGGTTTCAGCTTGTTGAATAAACTTCTGTCAGCCCTTCACAATGCTTACCTATTAGACCTGATTAGATTGTTATAATTAGTGTAGGTAACCTTGTGGTATGATTTTAAATGCTTTTAGACTGTAATAGTAATCTTAGAAAGCGAAGCTTTTACAGTAATGCTACGAGCAGCAGGTAGGCCCTTGGAATGAAGCCTTAGTTTACGTATTATGCCAGATCTATAGTATGGCTATTTAAAATTAGTTTTAAATACGTTTCTACTAATGCTTTTTTAGAAAGAAGGCAATTGCTATCAATTTAATGTAAGTATTGTGATATATACATGTAATATGCAGAAAGAGTATTATTATTATTATTATTGAGAGAGGCTAGGAAGGACTTCCGGAGCAATGATGTCAAACCCGAGGGCTCTCTTACTCCCAGCGAGATGGAATTATAACCTTCGCTAGGTTGAATGCCCCGAGCGCTAACTGAATAGCTTCAATATGGTGGCGCTGCAGTAGCATATGGTCAGAGGACAGGAAATGCATTCGGGGCCTCGGGGGGACAGCCAGGTGGCCTGCCCCGCTCATGTGACTAGAAAGGTGGGGAAGAAATGGACATTTCTCAACCTCACTCTTCCCAAAATCTCATCAGCTCAACAGATGGATGCTTGAATTTCATTTGGATCAATACCAATGTCGCCCACTTCCCGAAGCTGAAAACAGACTGAGAACAGAAAAATAGAAGTCTCATACCATGGACGACACCCAGCTGCCAGACGTCGGCGAGGATCCAGCCTCCCGTCCTACACATCGGCTAGAAGACATCAAAGTTGGCGATTATGGAGTCCAGCTTCTCGTATCGACCAAAGATCACCTATACGACGCGAAGGGCGTTGAAGCTGGACCCCACTCGTGGCAAGTGATTGGCGCCTGGGAAGAGAGCTCAGTTGAAGAACTTGCCAAAATACTCAATCAACGTCAGGCTAGCCTGAACCGAGAGTCTACCGGGACAGCTCATTTCGGAACGGCCTACGGCACTGGACAAAAGCTAGGAGCCGACGCAAGCGGGAACAGGAGGCAGATGGTGGTTCGACAAGAGTCGACATGAGTTGCGAGAATTTATATTGCAGGCAAATTCCCTCCTGCGCCTGCTATGGCGCAGTCGAGTTCGTCCGTGGTGGGATTATTCTGAATATATTGCCCTTGACTCTGCGTTTTTATAATCTCACTCAACACAGACTCCGACGTAGATCCAAAAAACTGCAACGACCCATGACCTGCCCTGGCGCGCTTCACCTTGAAAAGGTCCCCAAGAGTAGATACACACATTTGGCTGCTATCATTGCCCACGGAAATATCCTCCAGAACGTGCACTTTGGCCTTTGAAGCGCGGCCAGAAGCCGTCTCGCAGATCTCGAGACGCTGTCGTATACTGCTGGCTTCGCTCTGGAGCCTTTGGCGATCCAGCTCGGGATCGAGATGCATGGTTGAGGACTCTTCGTTTGGTTCTGTCAACTTATAGGCCTCGAGGTGATTTAAAGTGTCCGAGATTCTCGTGCTACAGTCTTTCAAGGTTGACAGCGTCAGAGCGTCGGGATATGTCACGCTCTGAGGTGAGATGGTTGTCATGGCCGTTTCCTGCTCCGAGGAGGGTTCCACCTTGACAACTCGGAATTGCATCGTATTGATCTGGGTGAGGAGTTGCCTGCAATAGTCTATGCATCTCTCAGTACTATTTTTATCACCCTGTATTCTCTGTGCGCTAGCAACTGCGTCCGCAGAGGGGTCTCGTTCTCGGAATGTAAGTGATTGAAGCTTAGAGTTAATCTCGCCGAGATTTCGCTCTAGGTCATGTTTCGTGTCGTAGATCATGTCTTTGTACTCATTTAAAACATCCAAGGTGACTCTAGAGGAGCGCCTAAGAGAACGTCAGACCCGGTTCTTTTTGCTCGTGTGCACCTCCGACGTACAGGGTCGCGTCGCCCAGCGCGATATTTATTGTCGACTTGTATCCGGCCAACATGTCCGTGAATCCAGCAATATCGCTCTTCATGTAACTCAACCTAGTCCAGTCTCTGAAGCTAGTTTTCTGGCGTCCCGAGCGTGTCGTGCATTTCATAATGAGCGTATTGAAATCCTTGCAAGCTTGACAGCACTGGCGCAAGGGAAACTGGAGCGGAAGAAAAGGGTTCTCGTCAGCTTCCACATGATACGATAGCGATCGCAGAACTGTAGTCAGGGCGATAAGCTCGTGGGTCAGTTGTTTCACAGCTGTTTGGTGGTTTTTGAAGCTCTGAATTGCCTGATAGAGTGCGTTGCTGGACTGGACTGTGGCGGTGATGACGGCTATAAGCGCTGACCCAACGCTTAAAGGATCACCCATGGTATGAGGTCCCGAGATGGTCAGTTGGCTACTCGAGCTTTGTAACACATTGAGGAGCTCTCCAACAGATTATTTGGCCAGATTTGCAATCTGCTAGCCTTTGATCGGGAAGATACTGCATTCAAGCGATTGACCTGGCAGCTCAGCCGTGCGGGGGATATCAGGATATCAAGACGGCGAATCATCGGATATCTTTTTTTTTTTAATATGCACACAGCATCAAATAATTGTTTGCTCTCAAGGCTTAGTAGCACTTGGTTCACTTGATATAAATGGGAGTCTATGGCGTGCGTGCCTGTCGAGTTTTGGCCTCGGTCTTTCGGCGTGATTGCCCGCTTGCTGCTGGCGCGCGGTTTATCAACACCGGGTCGTTGTGGTGGACGGCTCTAAAACAGCATCCTGCCGACCTTCATTCCCCAAGAGACCCTTGGTCGAGATTTCGCAGATGACGAGGGAGGCATGCATACAATAATTCCATTAGCCCCGACCTTGCGGCTGACAAACACCGCCCTCTTTTACCGACGCCATCCAAAGCTCCCTCAAAAATAGGCGAGAAAATGCTTCCTCCTCCGGTGGTCTCATTAACTTCATCTGAATCAACGTTAGTTTAGTTCGAGGGCACTGGCGTCGTCGACTTTGGGCCTGGGTGCCACTCCCATTTCAAGCCTAATAGCTTTTTTTATAGGAATTAGGCTGACAAATATCTATCCATGTCTACATCCACTGCATACAACTAGAACAACACGCTGTCGTAACAAATATGAAGTCCAGAAAACCACAAGGTTCCACAGCACAGAAGGAGCACGCTTGCACTTGTCAAACAACTAGGAGCTGCAATGGCTGTCACTCGAGCTGTACAGTGCACGGCCATGATACAACAAACATAACAATCGCATTTATAGGGCGAGACCGTCAGATAATGATCAGCTGGAACCGCGTTAGCACATCTTGGGGACCTTTCCATGACAATATGCAAGCTTACCTCGATAAGCTTTTCAGTAAGCTCAAGGCAATCACGGTTAATGTCCTCCATCGAACCTAGCGAGCAAGATCGCCAAAGACCCCCAAAACCCATTTCATCCAAAGTCTCTGTCAGCAAAGTCATTGAAGCCACAGTTCGGGAGAACTGGGGATTAGACGAAAGTGTACGCAAAAGAGTATGTGCTGCTCCTAAGGTGGTTGAATTCTGTCCGTGCAACAAACTATCGTCTAGCAGAGCTCGAATGGCCGCGCATCTAAGACTTAGAGTTAAGTTGATGATTCTGGGTTAGGTGGATGGGGGTGCGACTCACAGGTGGACTACAACAGCAGGCCGCTTTGTTGCTAGTTCATCCAGCCACTGAAGGCTCCGCGTTTGAACAGTGTCCTCCAAGTATTGGAAGTCAACTAGCTCGATGGCCGTCATCAGCAGCAGGTCCTTGTCCAGCATGGAATCAATGTCCTGCAAGCCACGGGAACTCAGCGTTGTGTTGACTTCGCCTGGATTGACACCAGCAGCCCAGAGGCTATCCTTGACCTCCTCATGGCCCACGGCTCGGGCAAGGAGAAGGGACATGTACGCTGATCCCTGTGGAACATCCCGAGTCGACTTCTCAGGATCAGTGCTCCACGTTGTCATTTGGAAGAAGGAGGATAATACACGCATTGCAGTTTGTCTCGTTGCCGTGTCAGTGAGACCGCGAGCTAGACACGCGCAGACCGAAAACTCGAAGTTGTCATGGGTGAAGTGAATGCCGTAGACATCTTCCAGTGGCAATGCTGCTTCTTCAAGTGGAACCCGTCCCTGGAGGAGCAGGGGTACCATTTTCGCGCCCCGAAACTCCTGTCCGGTGCTAATATTGGCCAACACTGCTTCGAGGAAGAGAGCAGCACAGTTGAACAGGTTTGCTGGCACAAGCCTTACCAGCGACATCGCCAGCCAGAATAGCTGCAAACCATATCGAGAGGCAGACGGCAGCTTTGCCATCATTTTCGAAAGTGAGGTAACAATTGACACCAGCATTTCGCTGTTGTGATCCTCTCCAAATCGATTCACGCTGTTCCGTAAGGCTACGAGGACTTGATAAAGAAGGTCATCATCCACTTCTTCCCGAGCAAGGCATCCCATGACCGTGAATGCTCGCGGTTGGATAGCAGGGTTGTTCTGGAAGGCAGTGCTGGCTACAAGGCTCATCCACCGGGATCGCCAGACATTGGCCAGGTCGAGAGTTGGAGCTGCGATGGAACAAATATCGAACAGAGTAGATGCCAAATTCTCTGTGGCTGACAACGCCGGCCCAGCTTCCTGTGAAGTTGAGACTGACGCTCCATCGCGGACAAAGGCCGGAGGTGCGGAAAATATGTCACTTCGTGGGTCACACAGGAAGTCCAGACTTGCCCTAAGCTTGCTGGATTTTGCATCGTCAAGGTCGAACGAAGTGCAAACGGCATGAACTGAGTTGACTAGCAGCCGGTAAACAAGCAATCGAGTATCCTGGCCGCCCGTGTTCGCTAACATAGTCACGATATGGAAGATCTCGGGCAAGAACAATTGAGACTGTACTCCGCTATCGAATGACAATGCCAGACAGAACCGCAGAAGAACGCAGATCTCCGACCAGACCGCGTTATCTGGGAGATATTTGGTAGGCCTCAGTGACGAACGATTCAAGGCTTTGCGAAGGCGTGAGATAATCTTTCCCCTGAGCGTGACAGTGCTAGTGCCTACCACGATGGATGAAATGATTTCGAGAGGTTCCTCATCCGTACCATAGCCCATTGCCATCTTGAGAAGCTCATCGAGGAAGATCTCAAGTAGAATCTCATCCTCGATGATCCTTGGCCATACAGACTGCTCCAGCGAGTAGATGAGAGCATGGTCTTGGACTGTGACGTCAATTAGTTTTCGGAATAGAGCCGCAACCTTCTCTCTTCCTTTCTCGCCATCCATCTCGTTGGCTAGGATGTTATTGCGAAGGCCAGGGAGCCACGGCGCCATATATGCCAGGCTCAACGGCTTCTGTTCATCTGGGAAGCTCTCCCAACCGACGAAGAATTCGGTCAAGAAGTCAGAAGTGAGCTGGGGTTCTGCAAGAGCCAGCTCCTTGCTTATGTCTATGATGAACCGCGTGGGATCCAGAGGAACCGATACATCTAGGGGTCTTAGTAAGTGAATTCGATCAACAATGGGGATACAAGCACTGACCTTTTGTGCAAACAAGCCTTGATGCGGATCTAAATTTGAAGGCCTTGCAAAGTGCACCAAGCAGATTGTAGGAAGAAAGTCTCAAGACATGGTCGGGACTGGACAGATTTGCCAATGCCAGGTTGAGCAATGTCCCTGGAACATCCTGAGGTCGGATGAGCCTTTCGATGGATTTCTGAGACCTGCTATCTTTCCCATGCTTCGATTTGGCACCTCTGATTGTTTGAAGGACATCAGACTTCTTGGGGCTGGTGAAGTACATCACAATTTTCCCATTATCCGCTCTCAAGCCAAATGCTGAGTCATCCTCAGTCTGAATTGACGTTGGTGCCTCATCAACTTCCCCTAGCCGAAAGATGTCATTGACAGTTGTCCCTAGGCGGAAACCAGCGAATATCTCCTGTTTCTTGGTTGTGGTCACCTGCACGAATTGACTGCCCACCTTGATGATAACCTCGATTTTGCCTTTCGACTTGGAGAGTCGCGTAATGGGCTGGAATACATAGCGCGTGTCTGTGACTACACTAATTGTTTCTTTCGGTAGGTGGAGTTGGCTGAGGTGGAAGTGGGCTTGCAGGTCCTGAAGACTGCCGATCAAATGGTAGTCGACATTTTTCGGATTGAAAACACCATTTTCATTCTTAGTACACACCCGGAGAAGCCGGCGGAAACACCGTCTGAATCAAAATCAGGTTGTGGCCGAGAGTCCGGAAAGGGTGTAACATACTTGAAAGCACTGTTCATATTGTAGACGTAGATTCGAGTTAGGTTGCTCGACAGCTCCGAAGGAGTGAGAAGCTCCAACTTCTTGAAGAGCTCGTCTTGAGGCTCATTCCTGCCGTTGTAACAGGTAGCATCGATGAGAAGGCCGAAAGGTCTATGCCATAGTCTACTTGCGATCTGGTGAATGTGAGCGGAGTGTCCTTTTGAAGTCTGGGGTTAGATTTCATCAAGAGGCCGACCATGGCCTGACTTATAGACAAATTGGTAAATATGCAAGCCATTACACTAACCTTGAGGTAGCAATAGAGGAGTGTATCGTAGTCAATACCCTCGGTTTCTATGTGGCGCAAAATGATGCAGATGATCGACAAACCGTCCTGCGCTTGTTAGATTGCTGACTGGACCTCAATCGTGTATCATCTACCTTGCTTTCACCTCCATCATATACTGCTCGGGCAGTCAAAAAGGACTCAGTACTCCGAAATGCATTGCGGAGCATGAAGTTTTGAAACCGGGAGTAAAGAGGCGGACTGTTGGTAGAGACTTGGGGCCTGTTCCATGATACAGCAAGAGGTGGTGGTCCAAGGTTGGAAATAAGATTTCTAAGTGGCTCTAGAACCGGTGAGCGCACTCGGGCGAGATCTCCCGAAGCTCTCATGTACTCCCGTCTCTCTCTCGAAACCAGGGTCTGTCGTACGTGATCCCAATGATCGTACAAAAATCGGTGAAGTGCTACACAAGACCCGAAATCGAAGGGCTCCGCCGTCTTTTGTAATTCTAATTGGTGGGGTGCAACCTGGAGCACTGTCAATAATGGTGATGCAAAGGAAGGTAGACCACTCACTGAGATCTCTCGAAGGAAGGTGGTAACATGGTAGATGTTCTGCGTAAGAAAGTCATTTAAAGGAAACATGTATGGCTCTTTGGCACCAAACAGCACGTTATTGGCGAGGTTCTGAATGACCTTGGCGATTAACAGGAGGCCACGGCGCATTTCCTTGGAGGGAGGGGTTGACACGAGGCCTTCAGCTTCTGGAGCCACGATGGCAGGGCAGAAGAAGCGAAGAAATATGAAAGCACCGACTGCAGTGTATTTCGCATCCGGAAACTTGAGCACAACGGCGTTGGAGATCTATTAAGACCATTAGAACCTGGCCTAGATAGAGTTAATCGGACCACCTACGATGTTGCAGATTTTTCGAAATGCTGCCGGCATACTTGACGACGAGGCACATATGTCATCGATAAATACCTTGGCAACGATTCGAAGCTGCAGAGCATTCTTTTGGATTTCCTCTGTAGTACCAACCCTCGCTGGATCAAGCTCTAGGTCTAAGTCCTTAGACGTGAGCATGAGCCGTTCCAGAACCTTTTGAAGTGTCGCTCGTAGGTACGAAGCGCCTTTCCATTTGGCATAGACAGAAAGCATCTTGGTTGCCACACAGCTTCGACGCAATAGCTCTGCCTCGTTTTCTACACTTTTATCAGCATTGGTTGTAATAACTGCTGAAGTATCTACAAAGACACATACCCGTGTCTTCGATCTCCTGCTTAATTAAGGCTTCTAGAAGTTCGAAGATGAGGCCGCGCTGCTCAAAAACGGTCAGGAGACATATGGTGAGCTCGTCAACATCGGTGCTTGGACATGCCACGCTCATTGAAATCGCAAGAGAGAGGTCGTTGGTAAGCAGCTAAAACACCATGAGCGATGAAAACCCTACATTTGATGCAGGAGCGAACAGACCTCAAGCAACTCTTCGTATTTCACACTCACGGCGGAGTCTGTAAGATTACTGAACTCGGTGCCCTGGACCAAGATATTGTACAGAACTTTGACAAAGGCTGTGCGAATCTCCACATTGTCATGATAGCCGATATTTAACGAATGCTTGAGTCCGACGTCAATATTGGCACTGAGAAGATTTGAGAGAATGGTAATTGCCAAGTCCGAGTTGGAAAGCGATTCATCTCGAACGGTCACACCAAATACGAGTTCAGATCGAGTCGAATCGGCCGGCTCATGGTTGAGTAGAGAAAGAAATCGGTTGAAGTATGTGTGAAACATTTGGGACTTCATTTCACTCATGCCAGCGTCGGTATGGCTGTCCGAGGGCTGCAATGGTAGTCGGAAAGTGAGATCAGCCAGAGACTTGAGGCATGCTTTGTCTAGGTCTCTTTGAACTCGACTCATGTCGTCTTGCCTGCTGACCAGTCCATTTTGATCTGGTCGTGGGGAACGTGGCCGGGCAATCCAGCCGAAAATGTATTCAAGCAGTTGATTTCTGATGCGTACGTCGTCTCGCAAGTTCAAATGCTCCTTTCGCTTTGTCACGACTTCAGACAGGTGGCAGACTCGAATCTTCACTCGCAAAGTGTTCGGAGTATCAGATACACCATCAAGGAACTTCGCAAAGTTGAGCGTCAGTGCGCCGAGATGGACAGAAGATGCCGCTCCAAGGTCTGATGGGCTTTCCAGTCGTTCCACTAACGCCTTTAGTAGAGATGCAGCTTGCTCAGCAAATACTACCTCACTGTCTTGTCCTTTATCAACCGGGGCCAGCGCGCCAGTGAAGAGAACCTCGAGTTCGGATTCGAGAGCTTTGAACAAAGGGTGGTAGAGTGCTGGGGAAACCTCGCTCGATAGAACGTCGCGCATTGCCTCACGCACCCTCACATTAGCGCAAGCCAAAAGCTGGATACTTAGTCTCAGGTATCGTGAAAGGAGGGGCTCTTCGTAGTGCTCAGAAGGAATTCGGTCAATCCACCTTAACCCCCCCAGAGCAGGCTCCTCCAGAATGATGGCCTGATCAGCAGTACATATACCTCCTAATGAAGCTAGGAAGCCAGAGTAGTTCCGCCATTCGGATAGCGCTTTCTCGTCAACTGCATCGATCGTCGAGGTGGAAACGTCTTTGGCAAGATGAATCCATCTGTCGAATGCGGTCTCCCAGGCATTCAAAATACCAGTGGTTGGGAATTCCATGCGACGCAATAAACCTCGGACTCGCTTCTGGAAGGCTACCAGCCCCGTGAACCTGAACGCACGAGAGGCGATCTCTTTGAAAACGTCGCTGTTTCGAAGGACAGAAGCTGAGGACTTGGCTGACTCGGCGTGCTTGTCCACAATGGAACACTGTTGTAGGAAGAGCCCGATACATGATGTAACGAGCTGGCATGTGTCAATGTTGGCCGAACATAGCGAAATGAGAAGCGTGGTTTCAAGCTTGGACGACGCGCTCACGACATCTGGTGTGTCGTCGGGGATCTCTGCCAATTCCTGTCATTCATTAGCAACTTGGCAAATGGACAATCAAAGAAAGGCATACTGGGACGTGTTTTAATAAAAGAAGCCGCGCTTCGAGGTATTCTTGAAGGGAAACTAGTCCCTGGTCGTCGTTTTGGGATGCAATGCGCTCACATAATCCGAGTAAGACTTTGGAACTAGCACCTGGATTAGCGACTGACAGTTAGTTCACGGATCTTTCAACCTACCTTTTGCCCCAGAGCTCGCCCCGAAGTTGATGCGTTCCGAATTCATGGCCAGTTTCAAATTTCCGATAGGCTTCTAGGTGACCAGTGAAGAGCCTATCCGCGACGCCTGTAGCGAGTCGTCGAACAGACGGCTCTGCAGACAATACACAAAGGAGAAAAGACTTGAAAAGGTTCCTGGATGGATCGTCACCAGAGAGATCGTCGAGAAGCCGCGCAGGAGACGCGTCTAGAAACTCGAGAATACTACAGACCATTTCCATGTCCTCGTGGCTACATTGAGCCTGCGCAGTCGTAGATTTCGAGGTCTCGAGCTAGAAGCAGAGTTACACACTGAATTCTCAAAAGAGGAAATTGAGACTCACCTCTAGCTGGGAACGCATGAATGGGATTGCCGTGTCAAATAACTCATGGTATCTTAGAGCATACGGCTGTTGTGCAAAGTAAGAGCAGGCTTGGACAACGGCTAGTTTGAAGCTGTTTGGTGCACTAGGTGCAATGCAATTCTCCACCAGAGTGTTGACACATCCATCAAAATTGAGATGCGCCAAGCTTACGAACGCAGCAGTCATCATGTCTTGCTCAAAAAGAGTTGGGTCCGCAGAAGAGACGCGATGAAACACGGCGTCCCGTACCTCGTCTTGAACATCTAATGCATAACTGACGAGAGCAGAATCGGTTTCAGCATCAAAGTGGCGGGCCGCGCGAAGTAAAGACACGAGGCAATAGCCAGCCTGCTCATTCCGGTTCCTCAAAGCCTTCCTCAGACCATCGAGAAAGGAAACTTTCTTAACCATGCTGCTGCTCTTGGCCTCTCGCATGTTGCTTGCAACCTCAAAGACATCAGGGAGCAGAAATAGAAGCGTCGTTTGGAGCGGATAAAGAAGAGCTTTCCGCTTGCCATTGTCTGTAGCGGCTTGAGTCATATCAAACAAGGTGTCGACGCCTCCGTCGAGCCGCTTGTGAAGGAGATGAAGCTGAACAAACTCACGAGGAAAACGATCAATCCATCTGGTAATAAGCAAAGGAGTGACTACAGCGACAGTATTTTGGTAAGGTTTCCGGAAATGAAGAAAGCTGGAACAAATCTCCTGAATAAGCTGGCCGAGCTTGGGGCCATCTACCCAGAAGAAGGACAAAAGTCTGAGGACGACTAGAGCAGCCTTCTCAGCATCTTGGAAAGAACCCGAAGTTGTGGGAACTGACTGGGCAACAATGGTGGTGCGGATGCTGTATATGACGTTTCTGAAGTAGTCAAAAGCGATTGACCAGCTTGACGCTGTGATATACTCAATCACAGTCTTGACATGTGCATCCATTTCGTCAAGACGAGCTCCGAGGCCGTCATCATCCGATGTGCTCTCGTGCCCGTCTGTAGTGGACGTGTCATCTGGCCGGGGAATCGCGACATTGCGTGTAGACACTTGGTTAAGAAGGGTTTGGGCTGGGAGAATGTAGCTATCTGGTATGGGCTCGAGGAGATGCTTTAACACGTCGAACAAACGGCTGACTAGGACCTCGTCAAGCGGAGGCGGTGGAGGAGTTATCTCCAAGCCGCCGTCGTTATCGGAAACTATCGAGGTCCAATGGGCGGAGCAACAATCGGCAATGAGGGCGAGTATGAAGAGCTCTGAATGGAGGACGTGAGTAGGATGAGAGGCTACGGCAGTATATGGACGCGCAAGGTCCTCGAGCAAGGAGAGGAGGGCCTCGAGGACAGTGGATATAGTTGTGTTTCCGAGTTCGACCAGCGTAGCCCTCGTAACATGGAGTATATCGTCTTGTTGCAGGCTCTGGCCGCTTGTGCCCGCTCTATGGGGAAGCTTGTAGGTCAGTTAGTTCAGCGTGCGCGCGCGTCGAGGATCGGTGAGAGCACCGTGCTTACTCTGGTGGCGAGCCTGTCGACCAGACAGCCGACCAGGCCTGCGTCGCCGTTCATAGCTGCGGCGGCATTGAGCGACGGGCGGGTTGATCGAATTGGTAGCTAAGACTGAGCTGTTCGTGAGCTATGGTCCGTGGTGGTGGTAGTGGTGGTGGTGGTGCTGACCTAACCCCGCGGCGCATTCTCCACAACAAATCGTATGGGCGCCATTTGACAGGGTTAAATGGATTTGTACGGATTACCTGCCCTTGCTAATTAGGTGCGTACCCGCCCATTTTCGGGGTACATGGTACATTTGGAGACATATCCCCGACAGCACATGAAGGGCGGTATATCGATGAAGCACATTGAGATTCAATACCATCTCCATACGAGACGATTTCATATCACGTAGAGTTGAGTACGGCTACGAAAAAGCTGAGAATTAGGTATTCTGGTCCACATAAGAAGTAAAAAGCTACCTGATGTGACGTACGCAGACATTTGTCTGAAACTATGTCCCATCTTTTGGTTGTAAATCTGGGAATAAGGGCCGTTTAGGTATGCCTCTCGTCATAGCTCTTTAGTCCGAGCCTACCTAGTGAATACAGTACAGAATCCGTATACAGTTGTTCGGTAAGTGGGATAATTTCTTGTGCCTAAGTAGCTTGCGAGAACGGCTTCACTAGGCTCGAAATAATATCCCGTACCCTTCGCCCATAAACGATTTATCTATAGTCCCGTCCTCCTCCATAGTGATTTCCCGAGCCCCTACTTCTGTTGTGTGAATGCCCACTCTGGCCCTGGTACGGTCCATTATGACCATATCTGGGAGGAGGCGGACCTTGACCCCACGAATTGTTGTAGCCTTGGTGTCCCCCACGTTGGCCATCAGACGACCGGCTGTTGTAATGGTGTGCAGGAGGGGGCGGAGGCACTCCAACACCGAACCCAGGGCCCCCAGGCGGCGGAGGAGGAGCTGCACCAGCATGATAAGGGGGTCGATATCCATCGGATCTGCCGTAGCCATTTTGCGAACGTCCATATTGACCACCCCGACCGCCATTAGGCCCATAGTGGAAGCCGGGGCCGCCGGCTCGACCAAGTGGTGCTCCACCGTAGCTTCGCCCATTTCGGTTGGCTTTGCCTCGGATGACCTCGATATCACTTTGTGTGAGGGCGGGCTGTGGTAGTTTAACCCCTCGAAGAAGCATCGACTTGTGCGTTTGTGATGTCTGAGAGATGTCGTAATTCACACTATTCTTGTCAGCTGAAGTTCGATTTTCTTTCTTTCAGTGTATGCTTTAACTTGGGGAACCTTACACAAGAGAATGGTCATATTCGAGATCCGGCATAGACTTTCGCTCTAGGGGATACTTGAGAGATCCGTGAGGAACGTACCCATCCTGCTTCTCGACTTCGCCTGACAGCCCATCGCTTTTTTTGGGATTTAATTTGAATTTGGGTTCTCCTTGTCGCTTTGAGTAAAACTTGGTGGAAATGTCATCGTACAAGCTTTCGTGACCGTCAGACAAAAGGAGAACAACATTCCCTTTCTCGTTGCGAGAGCGGTCTTCAGGGCTAAGCAAAGGATATTTGCTTTGCACTGCCTTTAGCAACCGAGGCATATCAATGAAAGGGAGCAATGCAACGCCCTGCCATGCCATCTTCTTTCCGTTGAGGTCAACCTCAAAGTCTTCGGGATAGAAATCAATGATCTCGCTGTCCTCATTCAACATGAGAGGGTGGAAAACTTCTGGCAGCGCATGGCGAGAGGCTGCTGGCAGGACACTCATCAACTGCTCAAACGGCTTCGATGTCCGTCCCTTCTCAAAAGAAATTTGCATTTTGGCAAGATCCTTGAAATCGGCGGCAAACGGAGCATAATGATAAGGATAGTACCATTCCCACGACGGGCATCCCTGGAAGTAGTAGAGTAGGACCCAAGCTAATCCTTCCATGTAAGCCCGACCAACGGAGTGGCGAAACTCAATGTCTTTGGGATCCTTATGAAACTTCTTCTCATAGTAACGGTCGGTGTAGCCATCTTCCCACAGCCGGACTTCATCAACCGGGCCTTCCGTCATCGTCGGAGCTGGTGTTGTTGTGCTCGGAGAATCAGCTGCTAATGGACTGTCGATGCCATCCATGTTAGATGCTTTCCGCTTTCCGAGAGCTGAGGGGGGGGTTTCAGGAGCTGCGCTATCATTCTTCTCGGCAGCCGCCTTTTTGGCATGAAGCTGGGCCTTGAGGACACTCGCAGCACTCTTGTTAGCGTCCGTGGCGCTGCTGCGGTTGACAATCATGTCGTGTGTTAGAGCATTGGATGGCTGAGATGGATACGACGCGATGGGATATAGAGGGAGACCATTGGCGGGGTTTTCATGGCCGTTCTTTCGGGGAGCGGCTGCGCCGCTCTGATACCCGCCTCTGGCGCTGCCGTCCTGGAGCCTGCGTCTCTTGGCGTTGGCTTCGCGGCGATCTTCCTGCTCCTTCCTCCTCTTGAAGATAGCATCCTCTTGCTTCGCAAGGCCGTCGAGGATGATTTGAGCTCTGTCCAAATCGATATGTCCATCCTTGGTCACGTATCCGCCCATGAATGGCAAATTATCTTTCCAGAGCGTGGTCAGAGTGTCAATACCATGCTCTCGAATCTCCAAAGCGGGCAGATGTGGCAAAAAATCGTTACCAACAAAGCAACAAAGAAAGATCCAGTCATCAACCACGCGCTCGAGGTCAAATCGGAAGGGTAGATTGGTCACCGACAGCTCGGCGGCAAGGTACTCTCGCAAGATGGAAACATGAAGCCAAATGAACGGCTTTAGAGTCGGTGCCTTGTCTTTATCCTCTTCTTCACCTTCCTTTGGCTTTACCTCACCTCGACAATTCCGAGCATCGTGGCCCTTTTGTCCACACAGTTTGCAGAGACGGGCCTTGCCCTCTTGGAAGAAGACGTCCTCACGAAGAACCCGGAAATGAGGCTCGTGAGTGGCTAGACCAAGCATGATAAGATCGGCGTCCAGACCATAAATGACATGGCGTGTGTTTGGGTCATGATCCGGAGACGCGCGTTGGGACCGAACAAAGTCCATGATCTTGTGTTCTCCTTCTCCAGGAACGGTAGCATCGGATATGATGATCTTGAGCTTGGCCCAACCTGGGTCCGTGTTTAGTTTATATTGACACCAGTAACGCAAGCTCAGAGCTAGGATGTCCATGAAGGGAGTTCCAGGCGTAATAGAATTAGAGTCAAAGGCTTTCTTGGCAACCGTCTCCGCATTCTCAGCAGGTAGGGATCCACCATTTTGCTGTTTCAGCATTTTGATAAGCTCCTGCTTATCTGCCTCCTTCTCTTTGGCTTCTTGAGCAGAACGGAAACGTCGCGATCGTTGCTGGTTCATCTTGGCTCGGGGCGCTACTCCATCTGTGGCGAAAGGTTAGGGATGCAAAACGGTCAAGGGGATCAAACGGGATCGCAACATACCCACTGCAATCATGAGGATTTTTCGTGGCCGCACCATATTGACCACTCTATCAGTGTATCTAAACACCTCCAACATCATCTCCTCCTCATCTTTGGGAGCAGGTCTGTCCTCGGGATGGGAGCAGGGGTGGACAATGCCGTTCATATCGAGATACAGGTTGTCAAACTCTTCTCCGTTAGGGTTCGGTTTCGTAGTGTCGACAGGTATGACGGTGCCATCCTCCATGGTGACAGGTTGGTCCTCAATCACCGGCGAGATGATCTTGGGGTATTTGTTGGATAGCCATCGGAATGCCGCTGGGATACCCATATTGATAGCGTCGTAAGGATTTGATCAGGTGAACGCGAGTCCGGGTAGTTTTTGCGAACAAGGCCGTCGTGCGGAGGGAGGGTCTTGCAGGCGAACAGCCTGGAGAGAGGAAACAGAAATATTATTCACCGTGCAAGACGTCACATTGGTCTTGTTGAAGTTGCGACAATCTTGATAAGTCTGGATGATAAGGGACTGATGACGGTGATGGACTTTGATTGTTGTTGTTGTAGGACGTTACTTTTAACAAGGCTGCCAGCAACAGACTCTGTTCATGTCGTGCGCAGCTAAAAGACTAGGGACAGTGTGGCGCAAATATGGGGCTTGGTCGAGTCCCAGCCTCGATAGCCACAAGCGCCGTGAAAGGAAAGCTTCGAATTATGCAGTTATCGAGTTGATGCCCCAGCCTCTAAGCACAGGAGCCTGACAAGCTGTCCAGAGCTTATGGAAGAGGTACATTAACATAAGTTCGAGGCCGCCAAAACTTTCTGAAAGACGCCGTGGCGTGTTCTACTACCCTGCGTGCCGGAGCCGGCTGCTCGAGATCATTACGAACCTCTCTCGAGTCCAATGGCAGTGAGACGCCGCCATCATGTTCTCCCTCTCCACCGCACCGGCCAAACAGTCAGTTAGCGAGACGATCACAGTGCTGAGTGGTCGTCTCAGCTCCGCGACCCTACTTGAAGACCGACGAGCTGCCATTTTAGGTCTTCGGAGCTTCTCAAAGGACTTTCCTGCTTCTGTTGCGTCTGGTGCTCTTAGAAGCTTAATTGGAAGCCTCAGCAAAGATGGCGAAGACGTTGACACCGTCAAGGTAGTTCTTGAAACGTTGTTAATGCTCTTTAGCCCCAACGAGGATAGCCCCGAAGCTTCAGAAGAAATAGCCTTGTGGCTGGCCGACGAGTTTACTCAACGACAAGAAAACATTACCCTGCTCCTCGACTTCCTTGGGACCTCGGATTTTTATTCCCGCCTCTACTCATTGCAACTCCTTGCAGCTATCCTGTCTGCGCGCACCGAACGCACCGAGGAGTGCGTCTTCACCGCTCCCCTGGGAATATCACGCCTTGTTTCTGTTCTTGACGACCAACGCGAAGCGATCCGTAACGAAGCAATCACCCTCCTAACATACCTAACGCCGACCTCCCTCGAGATACAGAAGCTCGTTGCATTTGAGAATGCATTTGATAAATTATTTGCTATTATTGATGCCGATGGCGCCTTGGTCGATGGAGGAAGGACCGTGGAAGACTGCTTGATACTCCTTGCCAACCTTCTTCGCGGAAATACCTCCAACCAGTCATTATTTCGAGAGTCTGGATGTATCAGTCGCCTAGCTGATCTGCTCAGCAGGGTTCTACAACCAAATAACGAAGCTCCTGACATTGCCTCATGGGCACAGGCACAGAAGAATCGGAATGTTTATGCTTTTTTGGTTATTATTCGACTGTTCATTACCCCAGGTTCTGTGGGAACGGCACAAAACCAGACGGCAATCTGGCGACTCGGTTTGGCATACCATGTGCTCCAATTAGCCTTTAGCCCTGGTGCACAAGTGCAAATTAAAGCGGAGGTATGATATCCTTACTGAATGAAAACGACGAACTCATAATTAACAGATTCGATTAGGCTTTAGTCACCTGCGGTGATGCTATTCGACAGAATGCGCCTCTCCAGGAGAGTTTCGCCCAGCTTATGGTGCCATCACCCTTAGATGTAAGCGAGGTAATCACAGAGAAGTCCAATGGGCGGACCAAGGTCTACGTAATCGATGCATTACTTGACTTGACGCTGTGCGTCACGGATCTTCAAGAGTTTGATGTTCGCTTTGCAGCGTGTGGGTGTTTACAAGCCTATTTCGCCAACCACAACGAAGTTAGATCACACTTTCTTAGCAGGGCTATCGAAGGACATCAGTCTGGACGTGATGAATCAGCAAATATTTTGACAGTCCTACTGCAACCCTCAACTGAGGGAGCGACTGATCCTTATCGGCATTGGTTTGCTGCCGTCATCGCTTTCCACTTATTATATGACAACCCTGAAACGAAAGCGAAAGCAATGAGCCTCACTGAGGGTGACTCATCCGATGGAGAAGAAGTTGTCACGAGTATCCAGACCATCACTGCACATCTTGTGTCGGGCTTGCGCCGTGGGGATGACCCGCGAATCCTAGTAGGGTATCTTATGCTGCTGCTGGGTTGGCTGTTTGAAGATCTGGACGCTATCAACGATTTCCTTGCCGAGGGAAGCAACGTGCAAAGCTTAATACAGGCTGTCTCTCAGCCCCCAGCTGTTGATGGCGACATTGTGCAAGGGCTATGTGCAATGCTACTGGGAGTGGCGTATGAATTCTCAACAAAGGACTCGCCGATTCCAAGGGCTACTCTACATTCCATCCTGACATCACGATTCGACCGTGATCAATATTTAGACCGGTTGACCAAGCTGCGCAGCCATCCCTTCCTACGCGACTTCGAAGTCACACCCCAGAAGCTTGATGCTTCGGCTCCTGGAAGACCTGCTGATGTCTTCTTCGATGCTGTCTTTGTGGAATTCTTTAAAGACAATTACAGTCGCATAGCGCGTGCCATTGACAGGGACCCTGGTATGGAGATATCTGTGATCACAAATGGCGTACAAAAGGGCATATCAAGGGAACTGGTAGACTCTCTCCGCACCCAGCTGGAAGAGAAGGACCGTGCCATTCAGGAAGCCCAATCAACCTTAGCTTCCCTTGAGGGGCAGCTTGGCCAGCAGCAAGCAGATCATCGGCGCACCAAAGAATTAAGTGCTGTCGAGTTATCTAGGATTAAGGCTGTGAATGATAGTCTGCAAAAGCACCATAACGACGAATTGCGGTTTGTTACCCTCACAATAGCACAAATTATGAGCATAACTAACTCTCCTCCAGCAAACTTCAAAGTCAAATGGCATCAAAAGAGAACGATCACCGAAAGCAGATTGCACAATTGCAGACACAACAGTCGTCAAAGGACAGCGAACATCAGAAGCATCTGGTTCAGACCCGCAAAGCAGCTGAAGCCGAGGCCGAAAGACTTCAGCGTCGGAAGGACGCTGAGATGGCAGACTTGCGCGCAACAATTAGCCGCCTAGAGGTGGATTTGCTGAAGGTATGTCAACGGCCCGATATTTACCAAACGCCCACTGACCGTCTTCAGGCGCAAAAGAGCAAAAACCTAGAGGTGCAGGAGCTTCGAGCACAAAACTCTCGAGAATTGAAAGATGCTCAAGAACGAAGCGCCGCTGAACTGAACGCTGTTCAAAAACGAGCCGCTGCCGAACTTAAGAACCTCCAAGACGAAGGCGCATCCCAACTCCAGGATCTAACCGAACGAAAGAGGGCGGAATTACAGGAGCTTCAAAAGCGAAGCGCCGCTGAGCTAGAAGCAGAACAAGCCAAGACCAAGAACGCTGAGAAGAAGAACCAAGATTTGGAGAAACAACTGCAGGATGCTAATGCCGCGACTAAAGCAAGCCAGGCTAAGGCGAAGGAAGTAAGTACGAATGATCAAGCTATTAATATCGATGGCTAATTTTTGGGTACAGATTGAATCAAAATTGGCGGAGGCAAACGAGGCCAAGGAGACTGCGCAGTCAGAATTGGAAGACCTCCTCATGGTCTTCGGAGACCTAGAAGAGAAGGTCGCAAAACACAAGGTAGGTTGGCTGCTGACTCTGTGGATCTTGAAAGCTCTAACACATGCTCTACCTAGGCTCGACTGGTTGAGCTTGGCGACGCCGTGTCTGATGCGGAAGAGGAAGATGACGACGACGACGACGACGACGACAACGTGGACAGCAAGGACAAGAATAAGACATAGAACGGCTGAAGAAGACGGGTCGGAAGTTATGGTGATGTCGTAAAAATACCCCCTTACAAAAATATCAGTATAGGTGCCTCGCTACATTGCATTGCCTTGCATTTCCCTGCATCGCACTACATTGGCCGGGTGGCCCAGAAAAATTCCCCAAGAGGGCATAGCCTCCCCAAATGCCGCCGTGAATCCCACAAAACGCATATTCGACCAAACTTCGAGATTGATGCATATTGGTGCCAGGTCGACATTTTGACCAGGACCTGACTGCTGCATTTGATTGGACTTTATTTGAAATTTGGCCCAGGTGAAAAACATGTCAGTTCGAGATTCTGAGGGCTCTGATGAGGGCGAGTGGCTTGACGTTGAGCCGGATGAGGAGGTCGTGGCCATCACGTCCTTCTTCGACTCGCAGACTTTTCCCACAGTTTTCGCCATGCTTGAGAATAGCAAAGAAAAACATGGGTTTGATTTTACTGCTAATTTGACACGCCTCAACCTCGATTTTCACGGCGCCGTCAAGCTAGTCAATTATGTTCGCCATCGAGTCAAGCAGGATCTGCCCATCCCTGGAGACATCTCACAGGCCGATATCAACGATGATCGATACCTTCAGCCAGTACTTGAAAACGATGCTCTCATCTTCTCTTTAGACGAGGTTCTCGAAGATGTCGGGGGTGCCGAGGGTACCGCGAAGACCAAGGATGCCCAAGCCGATTCGCTCTTGTCACGAAATGAGGAGCTGGAGGGGGAGCTGGAAAAGGTGCGAGCCCAGTTTGCCAACTACCGCCTGGCCGTTGAGAAAACTCTCGATGATCGGTGGGGCGATGATAAAGAGCCTGCCCCATCCAAGCAGAAGGATGACTCTGCATATTACTTTGAATCCTACGCCGCTCATGGTGCGATGTCCCCTCTCATCCAGGTGTCTGTTCATAAGCACTTACCATCGCGCAGAAATCCATGAGACCATGTTGAAAGATGTGGTTCGAACTGACGCTTACCGTGATTTTATCTACAACAACAAGCACATCTTCAAGGATAAGGTTGTCCTCGACATTGGCTGTGGTACTGGTGAGTGTCTAGCCAAAGCCACAAGACCGTGTAATCGTTTAGACTCACATTCAGCTAGGTATTCTGAGCATGTTTTGCGCCAAGGCTGGTGCCAAGCAGGTCATTGCCGTTGATAAGTCAGACATCATCACAAAAGCCACAGAGAATGTATTCAACAACGGCTTGGCCGATACCATCACTCTGCTACGAGGCGCTATCGAGGACGTCATCCTACCGGTCGATCAGGTTGACATCATAGTCAGTGAGTGGATGGGATATTGTCTACTCTATGAAGCTATGCTTCCTAGTGTTCTCTACGCTCGAGACAAGTATCTCAAGCCCGATGGATTGCTAGCTCCCAGCTCTGCCACGATTTGGATCGCCCCCGTCGCAGACCCAGAATACGTTGCAGACCACATTTCCTACTGGAGAGATGTCTATGGTTTCGATATGAAGTCGATGCAGGAGGGTATTTACGTCGAGGCCCGGATTGAAGCCATGCCTGAAAGCTCTGTCTGTGGTGAACCCTACCCATTCAAGGTATTGGACCTCCACACTATCAAAACCTCGGAACTTCAATTCACAGCAAAATGGGAATCGCGGTTGAGCCGTGAGGTTGATGCCGTGGATGGCTTTATGATCTGGTTCGACACCTTCTTCGCAACCTCCCGAAGCGAGCCTGTTCCTCCACCCGAGATGACACCAAAGACGTGGAACGAAAAGGCTCGGGGTAAAGTGGCTTTTACCACTGGACCATACGGAACGGTGACGCACTGGAAGCAGGGCCTGCTTCTCGCGCAACCAGAAGAGAATGTAGTAAGATCATCACCTGCTAGTCTCTCTGGAGAAATCACTTTTGCGGCAGCTGAAGACAATGCAAGGGCACTGGTGTTGAAGACCTCATGGACCAACCCCAAGGGTCACACGAGGAATCAATCCTGGCAATTGAAGTAAAGATGACCGCCGTTAGCGAGCGAAGGCTGGTGTGGGTTCAAAAAATTGCTTCGGTCAGAGCTTTTGGCCTAGGTCCAACGACTCAAAAGTGAGGGACCTTGAGGCCCTGCAAGAACAGGTTCACGATGCTTAGGAATCCCTCTCCAAGGATAAATCCCTATCCTATGATTAGGATATGGACATAAATAGGCCGGGAAGGATACATACTGATGCGAGAATAATGAGGGGAGTGTTTGCTCGCCTCAGGACATGGACCCAATACCATGCGAACAAGCCACCAACTGCTCGAGCCAAAGTGAACGATGGGACGTTGTACATGCCTTTAAAATATGTTAACAGGACGAAAGTTCGCACCAGGGGGGAAATTACTGACCAACAGCAACAGCAATTCCACCAGGTATAAAGTGTCGCCATTTATGGCCAACGGCGGCAGTCCTGAGAATTGTCAACACAGCAAACAACACACCTGCTCCGATGGACCACTCTTTAGCCATACGAGGCAGTCCTGAACCGGTTACAAGTCTAGCGGTAAAGATCCAGACGTAGGCTGTCGGAACCTGGAAGAGGTCGCCTGGAACCTCGTAGACACTGCATTGCAACTTAGTTAGCCAAATGAAGCTTTTTTCACGTCGAATAAAGAACAAACCGGGTGTAGACGCGGTAAATGAAGGCGCTGAGAACCGCACCGGCAGAGGCTCCAATGACCTGTCCCCAGAATTGGGCCTTTGGTGCAGCCCCAAGAAGGTGGCCAGTCTTCAGATCCTGCATAAGATCACCCGCCTGAAGGGCGCCAGCCTCGGAAACCGCGCCAGCAATCAGGTTGATCAGGACACTGGACTTGTGAGTCTGGGGGATTATGAGAGCAAAGAAGAGCTGCGCAAGTTTGCTAATGCCCGACACGGGGTTCAGATCCGTTTCTCCCAGAGCCCTCACACCCATGATGCTAAGTACCAGGGCCATAAGTACAGCCATGGTAGTGGCATAAAGGGGAACAAGATTGCCAAAAACAACGTGGATGGTTAGGATGCAGAGCCCAATAGACACGAGGAGACCAACAGAGACGAAGGTGTTGCTGATACGCTGCTCTGGAGGCGCATCATCCTGGTCCTCCAAAGGCTCGGGCAGAGCCTCCCCTGCTGTTGTCTCGTCGGTCGAAGACCTCGGCTCAATATCATCGTTGTGAAGCAAAGAGTAACTGTGGGAACGTTTTTTCCACAATCCCTTAATTCCGTGCTCCTGAACCCGCTGTTTCAGTGAGGATGAAATGCCTGACAGGTCCACGGAAAGGAGCGGTCGAAAGGCGACGTATGCAAGACTAACCACGGCATCAACGAGCATGATGGCCAGTGAAATCCAGATAATCCAGCCTTTGCTCCCCCGCTCCCAGTCGCCAACATCGCCCGGGGCCCAACCCCAGGACTTGGCAAGAGGGCTTAGAAGCCCCCAGCCAACGACAGCGCCCAGAAGCATGTGAAGTGTAGTCTCTGTTCCCATGATAATTCCCTGGCCGACGTATGCGAGACTAGGATTAAATGTCCATAGCCAGGTATGAGCAGCAACCGGTCCGAATATGGGCAGGTTGCGCAAGATGGGGAAGAAGTAAGTCAAAAGAGTGAAGAGACCAGAGCCAACAAAGCACATCAGCAACAGGCGCATATTCGCAGCCCAGTTTGTTTTATCAGGAGTATCATCGAGGTCCACAATTGGATGCTGGTGCTCTTCATCAGCCGCAGACGGAGGGGCGACAGCCGCTTGATGCGATGCATCTTCAGGTACCAAGCTTGCGAAGCCGCCTCTAGCGGCGGCATCGAGGTCCTCCTTGGAAGACTTCTGCCCATGAAGCACGGAGATTAGCACAGCAGTACTGAAACCACTGGGGAACTTGAGGCGCTCTCTAATTATAACTTGCCGTCGCCTTTTTTATTATTTTTTAAGTGTAAGTTATAGCTGATGAGGATATTCGGGCTGTATCGTAGAGTGGATGAAACTTACAGAGGGACAGCAAAGACAACGCCGAAATAGCAGAGGCCCAGGGACCAGATGATGAGCTGCCACGTGCTTAAAGAAAGCGGACCTTGTTCCTCAGGGGTGAGGAGGTAGTTCAGAGCCGGAATCTAGAGTGTTATTAGTTGATTTCTGTCAAACGCGGGCTACAATGGGGGAATCCACTGACAACACCGACAAAACCACAGCCTAGAGGCATAATGGCCATTCCGCAGGCCACGCTCTGTAAGAGCACATTCTCAACCGGAGAAAACGGAAAACGGAGATGCCGAGCCACCAGTTTGAACATGCCAAACCCCATGAGACTAGCCGGCATGGACATGATGGACACCCATCCTGTCTGCAGGCCAAAGTACATATTGGAGAAGCATATGACAGTGCCGACAGCCAGCCCGGCCAGAACGGCCCTGAAGGTGAAGCTGTGGCCGGGGATCGATCGGGTCACCATCTTTTATGTCAGCCTCAAAAGCCGCAGCTGCTCCAACCCAAATTTTCCAAGCGGCCAAGATGTGCGTGGCTGGTAAAAGGCGTGAGTCGGGACGCGAGATCACGTCCGTCTCTGTCTCCGCCTCACCTCCTTGTTTAGTGATGACTAATATCCGAACTACCATCGATACGGTGCGGCAAATCATCACTGGAAAGTGCCCACCACAGTTAACCAGTTAATTACTTCATGTCTAATGATTTCAAGTTACTCTGGCTAATAACCTGCTTATACTAACTATGGAAAAAAATATTGCCAGAAGCACATCACTGTTGTGATTAGCTTGTGCCGGACAAATCAACTACAACGAGGTTCTTTTTAAGTCGCTTTTCTTTTTTTCTTTTTTGTTCTTTAAAAAAAAAAGAGTACATGTACAGCTAGAGATTCATGAAACAGTACAAATATCCAATATAGCCAAGTTACACCATCGCTAATCATTACTACAGTTCCATCATCTGCTGCAATATTGTCCTAAATGCCCAGAGTAAGCTGAACTTCCCACACGCTTAAAACCCAAAGCTGTCGAGTAGCGAGCTTGCATCTGGCTCTTGAAACATTGTTGGTGGCGCTGCAGCAGACTTCTTGTGAATGCTTCGCGCCTCAAACGGTAGTGAAGACGAGGGAAGATCAGCGACAACGAGTGAGCTGCGACGACGGAGCAATTTCAGGGGATTCACCTCTCCGCCAAAGCCCGCCGCTGCTTGCTGCTGGAATTCCCAGTTTCGGACTGAAGCAGTATTAGCGCGTTACAAAGACAAAGATCCAAATCTCGTCTGATAAATACCTAGATCGAGTCCCAGAAGGTCACAGCCCATGCGGTCATAGAGCTTGGCGCTGTGAAGCACGAACTCCCACTCCACCTTCGGGGTGACCTTGGACGCTCCCCGTAAAGTCTGTAGGGTCTGATGACGCAAATGGGAGTAGAGAACCACAAGTGCAGGGTCATCAGTGAGGAACAGTCGTGATTTGATGTCTGGGGAACAGGGCGTTTCCAAGAGTGTGTAGACTGGCGTCTACATGAGAGGTTAGTCCGAATTAGACTACGAATTTCTTCGGAGGGAGGGGGGTGGATATTGGCGTACAATCAGGGCTCTCACTGCCATGTCTTTCCTGCCCATCATCCAGAACGCCCAAGATGCAAGCCATCGGTTGCCTTCTTGTGCTGCCAGCGGGAGCACTTCATCTTGAAGAAGTTTCCGCAATACTGGGCCGTTATCACCTTCGTAAATTCGGGTGATTGCAATGGCGAGCTGCATATCTTTAAGCTGTCTGAGGCAAACTTCAACAGCGTCACTGAGATGGTCGGCCAAAAGGAAGAATGCCGCGGCGTACTCTGTTTAATGAATGTTAGCGGCTTTCCAGGGGTATCTAACCGCCAATTAGGCATACCAAATCGTCGCTTGCTAAGCAAGGCATACGCATTCTTAAGGGCAGTTGTCTTCCACTTAGGATTATCAAAGTTGTTTGACAGCAGTCGCTGTGTCACTCCCTGCTCCTTGTTCCAGTTTGCCATTCGCCACAGGCCCTGAAGCACATTCTTCTTCTTGAGGGCGAGGTAGTAGAGACTGCAGTCTACTGGGTTTTTCTCCTCACTCTTTGTGTACTCGTTCCTCGCAATCGTTTCGAATTGGGTTTTCTCCTATATGTTAGGGTATCCTTCCAATAATAGCATCGTCGATACAGACTCACCAAAGCTGCAGGATCCGAGAGCCACATGAAGATACCGCTTTCTCTAGCGTGTTCCCAAAGCAGGCTCCCATGATTCTGTCGGGATACAAAATCCACCAGAATATCTTGACTATTTGAATGATAAGCCCAGTTGATCTCACGCCAAGATAGGTGCATTTCGTTGGTTCTGCCCTTCCGGAGCGCATGCTGACGAAAGAAAAGCATGAATCGAGCACCATTCTCATCCATCGAGCGCCGATGCTTTTCCACCAAAGAAACACATTCAATAATGTCTACGAGTTGGATCTGCTCGTGGCCAGATAGCTGGGGAATCCCCAACTTTGTTAATTTCTCGTTGATCGAGACAGCCGTCTGCTCAGTGAAGACATCTTCATCATGGTCATCATCATCAAGGGAGCCATTGAGGTAAGATCCTGGCCCTTTCTCAACAACCTGGGTCTGTGATTGCTAACGCACAATGTCAGCTTGTGAGAGCAAAAATATGGCGTACAAACTTACCGGTGGGAGGTAAAATTCTCCTAGATCCATTCCCAGATAATCATCAATGGTTTCACCACTTATATGATATTTCAAGACCTTGTGGAGAGCCACGAGAGTTCGCCTCACAAGGATGGTCTTCCCTGCCAAGATACACTGACTCAGGAACTGTGGGTGAAATACTGGCAACGGGCCGTTGAATCTCTGCACAGCATCAAAGATGTCCCAAGCACCATCTTTGCGGGGTGGAAGGCGAAGATCCGCCCTAAGCGACTCCGTGGCACCAACTTGCCTGTCCTGGACGAACATTTGATTGCCAGCTCCAATGACCAAATGGCCATCGCCTAGCCAGGTTGAATCGCCGATAGGATGCGGGGTAGACTCGCGAATACTGATTTCTCGAATTTGAGCCCAAGCAGGGCCCTTGTTGAGGTAATCAAACCGCATCTGCGAAAGTAGAATGACTCGATATTGGAAGCCCACCGCCAAAATGGATTGCGCATCTGGGGTCGATGTCCAATCTAGATCCTGGATGACATGATGATCTTTGAAATCATTCTCATACTCAAGACGGGAGGAACCAATGTCCCAAATGGTGAGCTGCGAGCGGGTCGAGTTGACTAGTGCGGCCTTCTTGAGGGTACTGCCACTAACGAGGGCAGGTTCGGATAGTCCAGTTTCTGTTGTGCAAGTGGAAAGCCACCCAATCTTGGGCAGTTCTGGATCAACGCGTGCCGTCCAGAAATCAACTCGACCGGTTTTGCTGTATGAGATGGCAACATCACGAGCAAAGATATCCAAAAAGCCAGAAACAACAGGGGATGAACCCGCGGGATCTACTGGAAGAACATAGGCCAAGTCTTCAGCGTTTTCTAGCTCAAATCGACAAAACTCGCGAATGTCAGCCCCAGCGGTGGTGTTGGGGTCATCAAAGTAGCGAGGCAGCTTCACCTCCCAGACAATTCCCTGTTGCTCTGATGTCACAGTAGCAATGTGTGCAACGGTGTAGTCCTTCACTTGTCGTCTTGGCAGGATAATGAGACAGAGAGGCTTCCCTGCCACTTGATAGTCGCATCGGGCAAGTGAGCATGCTCGACGAGATCGACAGTCCCAGAGAGAAACGGAGCCACGGCAGAGGAACACAACAAAGCGCCCCTTTCGAAGTACGCATATGCGATGGATGTCCCCCGTTTCTGGAATAACGCTGGCACGAGTCAAACTTAGACCAGGGTTATCGTGCCGGCTTAAAACGTGTTTCCACACCATGCTTTCTCCATCTCGGGTTCGCGAGACAACTGCTCGACCACTGAAGTTTCGAACAATTTTGGTGATGGAACTCGAGTGGCCGGACCAAATAGTATATAGAGATAGACGTCGATCGTTCGTTGTTGGGTCGAGGATGTCCGCAATACTACCAGTAAACACCCCTATCCTTCCATCAAAGGAGTGTAGCAATATGTGAATCTTGCCATTCTTCCTGTTGCAGTATGTCTGGATTTGGGTATGAGGTGTGTCTTCGGTTGCTAAGAACTTGCCTAGAAGCTTGAAATGCTGACATTGAACGCGCGCAACTCTGAAAATAACCGGTTTCCTAGCAGAACCGCTGGTTACGTTTTCAAGGGCCCAGGCCGACATAGTCCCTTGACCGTCAAGAGCGATGCATATCTCTGGGTTTTTGTTGGCTATAGCGACTAGATGATCAAGGGCAACATCATCAGTGCTAGAATCGTCAGACATACGAAGCTCAACCGCCTTCTCAACGGACGCGGTGAAGTCGCGACCGTCGAGAACAAAAGCCCAGCGCATATCTTGGGGATATGGATAGTCCCGAGACGGTGCGCACATGTCAACCTGCCCCCAGAGCTGCCAATGTTTTCCGTCGGAAGTGTCGGTCGGTGTCCAGATGCGCAAACATTTGTCAAGACTGACCGAATACAGGACATTGTCGACGGCTTGCTCGAGATGGAATGGTTTGCGCCATCTTATCGATGTGACGACGTTCGGATGGCGAAGATAGGTCAAATCGAATCGGACCTCGTCAGAGCCATATGTCAGGCGACGCCAGACCTTGACGAGGCGATCATGTTGGCCAACCGTAGCGATATAGGACGAGTCGTACGCAAGGAAGGCATATTGAACAGGGCTCGGAAGATTCTTCTGCCATAGGCATTTCGGTTCGGCTTTTGTATCATACAAAAAGAGGGAATTCGTAGCAACGAGAAGTTCCTCGGAGCTCCCCCAAGAAAGTGTACATGCGGGTTCGGGATTCGCGTGGGGTATATCAAAGGTCGATTCCAAGGCCCACTACCAAGCTGTAAGTACATCCATGCTGTCTTCACCTTGAACGTAACGGGGAAGTATGAACCTTCAAAGTATCCTCCCGAGACCCAAATGGTCGGTAGACTCGGACATGGGTTGAGGTACAAGTAGCTATCTTGCCCGAGGCCTCGTCGAAGGAGATGGCTTCTAGGGGCTGCGGATCGTCATCGTAGATGGTTTGGAGGACGTCATGGGAACCGTCGAGGATTGCGAAAGCGCTGCCGGAGATGTATGTCTGCAGTTGGCGACAGTGTCAGCAAGACCGAGATTCGGAAGCTCAAGGCAAAGGGGGGGAGGCGTGACGCCTACGTTGATATGTCGGGCTTCCCAGTAGCCCGTGGCTAGGCCTTGAAGCCTCGACTGCGGCTTTCCAGGCAGGACAGCTTTCATACTACCGAAAGATCACGGGTCGCGCATCTCCAAAAGGGTCGAAAATGAAGGATGAACAGCCGAGTTTAGGCGGAGCGCTCGAGGTCAATTCGCAAAGGCAAAACAGGTGGTTGTTCCAGTTGAGGTCATCGGAGGCCTTCGAACACATGCAGTAGACGAGAACGCGGCACCCACCTCCAGATAAAGCCAGTAGCTACTGTACCTAGTCAAGTTAGCCAACTACCGGTAATCTAATCCGGACGGTGCACCTGTGTGTCTCATTCGCAGCTGCCTTACCTTTAACTTATTATTAGCGTGACGACGGATGTGACGTGACGCCTGCCCACTTCGGGACGTCTTGCCGCCCCACCTCGCCTCATCTTCGCCGCTCGGGCATGGGAGACGCCAATCCATCAAATGCTTCATGTCAAGTGCTGATAACTAAACGGCCCATCAACTGGAGGGACTGGCTAAAATTGACAGGTCTTATTCTCCGTACACGTTCAAGCGAGACTCATTCAATAAATTTGGTATTTTCATTCATTCACATCTGTCGTTCTCCAAAAGAATAAAAAACGCCGCCAGCTCCTTGCCGTAAAACTATTCCGGTATATATGTATAACAATCAGGGTATCCATTGTAAGCCAACCATCCAATATCCTGAAAAGAAAAAGATGAAGGGAAAAAAAAAAGGAGAAGCATATCCACCTCTCCCTAAACCATCTATATTTGCTGCTTCGGTAAACATCTCCCTTCACAGTCTGAACTTTCCGTCGTAAGGGACACTCATACTCCAGTTCTTACACCAATCATCCATTCGTGGCATTATGATTATTTTGTTGGCTCCTTTGAGGCATCTGTGATCTTGGGGCGCCTTCTGTTCTAGGAGTCGTTACAGAGAATGACTTCGGTGACTGTATTCGAACAGATCGAGTAGAGGGGGTAAGGCTGGATGATTGGCTGACCCCGTAGCGCAATCCGGAAGGTTTTGCACCAAAGGATTTACTAGCCGCAACCCGAGAATGTATTTGGGAATTTGGCTGCGATCCCAGTGATCTGTTATCTGTCGATCGATATCCAAAAGATTTCACTGCTGCCGTAGGACGTAGAAAAGGCGCAGGACGCTCCCCGTTTTCCGGTTCTGTCAATTCAGCATGCGTAGGCATTGGCGTCATTCTCGGTGGTACCCCGGTGGGAAACCGCTGGCTTGCCCTGCCTGTTCTAGCACTTTCGCTTGGCTCATATTCGTTGTCGCTGTCTTGGAAGTCTCGCTCAAGATATAACGGGACTGGGGCTCTGGGCGTGGTCGAAGACAGAGTGAAGAAACGATCGGCTCTTCGATCCTGGGCCTTCCTCGATGGGGAAGTGACTATCCCTGCATCATCACCCGTTGTTGAAGATGCGGCATCTTCATCCGTCTCCCTTACTGGAGCCATTGAGCTGCCAGGCATGATGCTTGACATGAGACTTGCTTGTCCAGTCCATCGAGTCGGCGTTTCCACTATATTCGTCGTGAAATCTTGCATCTTGTCGTTGCGTCTAATGACAGACCGCCTTCCTGAGAGTGCTCTCCAACTTACTCGATGATTTCCCTGGCCTTGCAATAATGCTGTGGAAGCTCGAGGGGATTCAATTCCACCAGCATCAGTTTTCAGCCTTTCGCCAAGGTATCTCCAGTGCTGCACGTATCGATTTCTTTTCTCACGGTCGTATTTCCTGCGGACCTCTGACGCGGTGTGCGCTTGTCCGCCCTGCTGTAACGATGCGATCGACCACTCTTTCAGGCAATTGCGTTGCCTTTCAGATGCCCATAGCTGCCAGGCTTCCATGTCCTGACGCTCGAGATCACCAGCATAGTCCTTCCAAATGTCCATCACGCCTCGAACGTGTTGTAGCTGAGCTGAGCGTGAGCCTCTTTGGTCGACGGCCGCCAGCTCGTTCCATGACTCCAAGGCAACAATCTGTCGTTGCGACTCATCTCGCGCCTTCAATTCGTAAGCCTCTCGAGCTTGCGTCTGATCCTGCACGGTGAATGCCCTCCACTTATCTAAAGCAGCAAAGAAATTTCGTTTTCGTCTCGCAGATGACACTTGGGTGTAACGTGCCATTAAATATCGCTTAATGTGCTCTTTGTCCCGATCCTTTCGTTGCTTCACTGTCTGGTCGAGGACCTTCAACAAGCGGGTTCCCCGAAGATAAAGGAGGGCTCGGCCCTCCAAGTGTGTCAACTCGGATATATCTTGCTGGTGGTGGCGCATAGATCGAAGAACTTTGGACCCAGTCCGGGTTTCATAGTGTCGCTCAGCTGTGCGTTGCAATTCCCGCTTTTCTGCGGCGATTCGACACCATTTGTCGCACGCCTGAATGACAGAGACATACTCGCGTCTCCAAAGAAACGCCTGGGCTCTCGCCTGCAGGTTCCATTGATCAAAGGCGAAATATGCCTTTCTTGCCAGCAAATGTCGACGATATGCTGCAGCGCGACGGCCGAGTTCGGCTTGATCCCACCACTCTCGTAAATGATTAAAGGTTTGTTGAGCAGCCCCGATACGTCTAGCTGCTGCATGTCGAGACATTTCCAAGTCGGCATGGTTTAGCCACTTTGCCACAGCATCCCGCTCTAGCCTTTGTCTTGACTGTGATTCAATGGCTCCTAATAGATCTCGATTTTCCGAGACTTGTGACATCCAATTTGCAAGCGCCTTAGCCCTAGTCCGAGATGCTGTCATCTCTTGGCCGACATGCTGGAGATGTTGACAACTCCATTGGTCTAGAACCCGGCCAATGGTCTTTCGGCGGTAGGCATCAGTAGCTTTTTGGGCGATTCGTTCAAGATCAACTTCTTGGGCGGCGATGCGTTGCCATTTTTTTACCGCGACAATGGCTCTCATTTGCTCGACTATCGGCTCTCTGAAAACAGGAGCTTGACTCCAGAGCCGGAAATATCGGAATCGGATCATGTGGCGTCGTGCGACAGCCTCCCGTTCGAGGCGACGGGCAGTGCGATCAGCCCAGTGATTAAAGACCTTACTTGCAAGGTATAACTCCCGAGCACGAGTAGCCTGTCTAAGAAGTTTCTGGTGCTTCACTTCTAGCTCAGCAGTGTTCAGTTCTTTAGGGGATCGTGGAGGGGTTTGGGGAGGGGTTTGACTCCTCTGTTGCTCTGAAGAAACAACAGGTGGTCGCTGTGTCAAACTTTGTTCTTCATTGTCTGCAACCTGTACATTGATTGCTTCAATGGAAGGAATTAATGCATGCTCTCCGAAAGAGGCAATCGGAGATCCTTGCATAACCACCTTACCCGAATCATCGCGTCTAGGTTCGTGCTCTAAAGGGGAGGCTGAGTGCTTTTGGGTGAAATATGGCTTGACGATATGGTTTCCTCGAGTATTGTCAACAGGGAAATTCTCAGATACGGTACCCATTGAACGTGGAGCATCCAGCAAGGACTGTAGAGAGTGCTGGTGCATGTTAGCATTACTTGCTTCCTCTTTGCCCTCAATTTGATGCACTGATGTTTCCCGTTCCTCCTCCGTGACTTCTTCCGTAATGTTTGGCAGGGGTTGATCTCGCCTCAGATGATCGATGCCATTCTGAATAGGGTGTCTACCCGAGTAAATGACTTCCTGAGATCTCATCTCAGAAATATTCCCTTGTACATTGGATTCCCCGTTTTGCGGCAAGGTTTGGGAGCGCCAGCGGCCCAGAACAGCAGATAGAGCAGCCCGTCGAGCCCTGGTACGCAATTCTTCTTCTTTTTCTTCTTCTTCTTCTTCTTCTTCTCCTCCTTCTCCTCCTTCTTCTTTTTCTTGGTCTGCACCCGAATGCTCGCTCCCTTCATAGTCCTCTTCTTTCTCCACATCTTCATCCATCCGTTGAGGCTCCGCCTCGAGTAGTAGAGGAGGATGCTGTTTGGATCGGTCAACTTCATGGGTGGTATTGTCATCTGGCGCTGGATGCTGATGGCCATTTTGTTGCTGATTGAAGGAGGAATATGGTGATGACGTTGGATGTGAAGGTCGAGATGATTCGGTGCTATTATCACCAAATTCAAGCACAATCCCCATTCTGTTGAGGATGGCCTGAAACTTGTCGGTGAGGTTTCCATCACCTTTCTCTCCGCCAATCCGGAAGACAAATGTGGAAAGATGGTGATCGGCATCAGGATCGATTCCGTAGCTCGGGAGAACAGCATCGTAGGCCTTGAATAAGGCGGCGGCAGGTAGTGGCTTTGGCTCTGGCGCATTATCGAGAATCTCCTGAGCTGCAACAACAACTGCATGAAGAGCAGCAATATCTGCGCCTGTTAGCTTCAGGTGCCGAATAGCAGGAATTGATATACATGCCATCATTGGAATAGTAGGGATCGTGGCTCGAGGGAGCGGGACTCGCATCATCCAAGTTTTCATCGTCGGATGGAGAAGAAGACCGGGAACCTTGCGGTTGCGTATGTGCCACGAGACGGTCCGCATCTAGAGAAAATCGGTCGAATGACATTAAGGGCGTAGTGTAGGCAGGCAGCCTAGTTCCGTCATTGATCCATAGTCAGGAAGAGGAGAAGCGCAGTTGCCCGAGGTGCTTCGCTGTCTCGGAAGTCGGAATACGGCGTTCGCGATAACTCAAGAGGGGAAAAGATAGAAGGGAACAAAGCTTTCGGATGGAGGATTGGCACAGTTTCCGGGGGCGGGATAGAATTTCAAGGGAGAATTTGAGATGCACAGCACAGCGAGGATGAGCAGGTGATCCAAATTAGCCAAAGTGGGCGTTCGAACAAGGCGCAAAACCGGGAGACTGAGAGTCAAAGAAAACACGATGCTTCGCGATCGCGTCCCCAGTTACAGGGGAGAGCTTTTGGCGTGTAAAGTGGGTGGCTGGTCTGCCCCCATCCATCGACGAGCCTGCAGTGGGGCTGCAATGCCAAATGTCTTTGTCAGTGTGCGATGCACTGTATACTGTGTCTCCGCTCCACTCCAATTCAGTCAAATGGAAGAGCCATCTCTTTGGGGTACCTCAAGAAACTTCGTTGTCTGCCCCTAACAGCCTCCTCTCTTTATTACTACAGCCCCTTGCCACCATGAGCCGGACCAAGACCCGCCCTATCCAGAAATTCGCCAAGGCCGTGTCCCAATGCTCAGCTGAGGTCAGTGAAATTCTCCGTCCATCGTTCGCCATATCTCCAATTGGCTAACGATCTTTCCATCTTCAGGCTACCGTCTATGGCAAATGCATTGTGGCTGACTACAACGCTGTCCACAAAGACAAATGCGTCAAGGAGTTTATGAAACTCAAGGACTGTTATTTGGTTTGCCTTCCCCTTATGAACCCTTTCTTCATGGTCCGGCATTGTCTAACTTTAACACCTCTGGCACAGGCGGCGTCGAAGAAATAGGGAGCGACCTACATCTGCCTATCAACACATTGTGTTTATCTACACTAACTCATCTACACCAAAAATCATCTCTATTTTTCTAGACTACGTAGTAATCACAGTTTCAACAAGCGCAGGACGCAGGTCGCCTGTTGCACCTCGTGCTCCTCCTCTGCAATGACTGACTCCGCATGGGGCTCCTCCTCACCCACCTTATCAAGGGGGCGACGCAGCGCCTTCTCAAAAGCTGCTGATTGTGTCGTGAACATCTCCTCTAGTCCAATCTTCTCAGGGTCCGAGATTATACGATACTCCATTCTGACATCGTCTGTGGGCTGCAGACCGGCCTTCTTCCGGAGTCGTTGTACTCGGTTGATGATTTCACGAGCCAAGCCCTCCTGAGCCAACTCCGGGTGCAGCTCAGTGTCCAGGATGGTCAAGACCTCTCTGTCCGTGTTGATCTCGAGGTTCTTGGATGATTCACCCTCCTTGACACCTCTGCGCACAACTAGATCGCCCTCCTCCAGGCGAATGCCATCGACGATGACAAATTTGTCCTGGACGTACGCTTGCACTTCCTCACTCTTGAGTCCTGGGAGAGCCCTCTTGACACGTGCCATATCCTTCTTCAACTTCTTACCCAACACCGGCCAGTCTGCAGTGACACTATATTGGACGTTGAATCTGGCCTCGTCACTGGAGAGCACCAAGTCTCGAACATTCAACTCTTCCGTAATGTATCCCTCCAATGATTTGATATCCTCCAGGTACTGAGGGTCGTGATGGATGACCACCAAGGTCTTGAGGGGCGTCTTCAGACCAATGGTACGACGCTCACGTGAGACGCGGGCGAGCTCAATGACCTTCTGCATGCGTCCCACGCGACGCTCAACTTCGTCGTCAAAGAGCTCCTTTCGGACGTCGGGGAAGGGAAGGAAGTGCACGCTTCGCGCATCCTCGCCTTGCAGCTCCTTAGGGATGTGAGGCAAGAGCTTCAGGTAGATCTCGTCGGTAAGGAAAGGAGTAAAGGGGGCCAGGCCACGGCAAAGAGTGAAGAGGACCTCAAAGAGGGCGTTGAGTGCGTGGAGGGTGTCATTAAGGCCATTCTCGCCCTTGAGTCGTTTTCGGTTGAATCTGATGTACCAGTTGGTAGTGTTGTCGATGAGTTCAAGGAGTCGGGGAACGACGGTGTAAAGTCGGTATCCTATCCAAAGTCAAGTCAGCCATGCGTGTTACATATGCATTCAGGATTCAAGTCGTACCCTTCATTTCCTCGTTAACGAACTGCAATAGACTCTGGCAGCTTGCCAGGATCCATCGGTCCATTACGTTGGTGTTGCTAGATTCCATGCTAGGATCCCACATGTAGTCGACATTCTCCACCTTCTTCAAGAGTGCAACTTGGCCCTCGAAGAACTTGTAGCTGTTCCATAGTGGCAGCAACACCTTTTGCACAACTTCTTTGACACCCGACTCTTTGAACCGTACGGGCTCAGCCCGCACGACGGGTGAGCTGATGAGGTACAGGCGCAGAGCGTCCGATCCGTACTTGGAGAGAATGATGGTGGGATCTGGGAAGTTCTTGAGTCGCTTCGACATCTTCTTGCCATCCTCAGCAAGCACAATACCGTTTACTACACAGTTCTGGAAGGGAGAGCATCCGAATAGATGAGTTCCCAGTACGAGAAGGGTGTAGAACCAGCCTCGAGTCTGATCAAGACCCTCTGCGATGAAGTCTCCTGGGAAGGACTCCTTAAATTTGTCGACGTTTTCAAAGGGGTAGTGCTGGCTAGCGTAGGGCATGCTGCCAGACTCAAACCAACAGTCGAAAACTTCATCGACACGTTTCAGCTGGCCTTTTCCCGTCTTGCTGGGGATAGTGATGTGATCAATCTTGTCACGGTGAATATCAGAGAGATCTCCCTCGTATCCACTCAACTCACGCAGCTCGGCAACGCTACCAATGCACACCTTCTCTTCCATATCTTCACTGACCCAAAGAGGGATAGGCGTGCCCCAGTATCTGTTACGGCTGACGTTCCAATCTCGGGCATTGGAGATCCAACTAGCAAATCGGCGTTCCTTGACAGAGGCTGGGACCCAGTGTGAACCCTCAATGTTTTTGAGCATATCCGGGACAATTTCAGGGATGCGGACAAACCAAGATGGCACTGCCTTATAAATAAGAGGGGTATCGGAGCGAGGGCACATAGGATATGAATGCCTGAGCTGAGACTCGTTGACAATGCGACCGGCATTCTTCAGGTACTTAATGATATGCTTATCAGCCTCCTTAACATGCATTCCCTCATAATCGGTGACGCGAGAGGTGAAATGGCCAGTATCATTGACAGGGTCAGGGGGTGGACGCTTCTCAGTGATGATGCCTGCAGCCAGCGCAACATTGTAATCGTCCTCACCGAATGCAGGCGCTTGGTGAACGATTCCAACACCACTGTCTGACGCGACATATTCGGCGTTCAGGACCCTGAACGCGATATCCTTGAAGTCCTCGTAGAAGTAGTCGAAAGGAGGCACATACTTCCATCCGAGCATGTCCTTGCCCTTGATTTTGCTGACGATTTTGAACTTAGCTTTCTTGGGATCCTTGTAGATGGTTCCAAGGAGCTTCTCAAGAAGGATGTAGTACTTTCCAGACTTCTCGTCTAAGATCTTAACATACTCGAAGTCGGGATGGGCAGCAAGGCCGAGATGAGAGGGAAGAGTCCACGGGGTGGTGGTCCAGGCCAGGAGGTTAGTCTCGGGGTCGTCCACAAGGGGGAAGGAGACAACAACAGCAGGGTCTGTGACATCTTGGTAGTTCTGGTTGGCCTCGAAATTGCTCAGCGCAGTGGTAAGGGCGGTCGAGTACGGCATCACACGGTGGCCCTGGTAAACCGCGCCTTTATCGAAAAGCTGCTTAAAAACCCACCACTCGGACTCCATGTACTTGGGATCCATGGTCTTTCAAGCTGGTAATCAGCCACGTTCCTAGGCATACGAAGTAACAAGCAATGCAAATACCTTGTAGTCGTTATCAAAATCAATCCAGCGTCCGAGACGCTCAATAGTGTGGCGCCATTCAGTCGCGTAACGCATAACGATGGAACGGCACTCCTCGTTGTACTTGTCGATGCCGAGCTCCATGACCGCGGCCTTTCCAGAAATACCCAACTTCTTGTCAATTTCGTGCTCGATGGGTAAGCCGTGAGTGTCCCAACCGAAACGGCGCTCGACATGGAAGCCTTTCATAGACCAATATCGGGGAATGACATCCTTGATAGTAGAGGCCAAGAGATGGCCATAATGAGGCAACCCAGTCGCAAAGGGAGGGCCATCATAGAATGTATATCGAGGGCGGCCTTCGGAAAGCTCAACCTATATTTTACTTGGTTAAAAAATTGTTGAACGCAGCTCGAGGCGGCTGAACGAGGACAACGGGGGAGTCCTGGTCCCTGGTGTTGGAGGAGAGACGAACCTGGCGATGGAAGGCGTTGATCTCACGCCATCGCTCGATGGTAGCCTCCTCTTCCTTGGGGAAGTCGATAGACATGGTGGCAGCGCTACGAGGCGATCTGAGATTAGCCAGAAAGAAATGACAAGAAAAGCTTGGTGAAGCGGGGAGAGGAAGTAGAGAGCGGTGGTGGCGGGGTTGTAATTTATTTAAAATGGAGGAGAAAGCAAGGAAGAGGTTTCGCCCGTGACTCACTCTCAATGTCTTTCACCAGGTCAAGTCTTGTCAGCAAACGGGGGTCTGATAGTCCGGTTGCCCCAGTTTGAAGTTCTCCGGATTATATGGAGGGGCAGGTTTCAATCTAGAGATGGTGGATGGAGGGTGAGTCAATCAAGTGGGATGTGTGCCCCGCCATCGCTCATGGCTCTGGGGCGAGTCTAGGTACAAGTAACTTATTATGAGGCATTCTTGGAGTAGGCTAGCACCAGTATATGCATCAGGGGCCAGGTATCCAGTACCTAACTTGAAGGGTGTAGTATTTAAGGTGACTAAGGTACCTAGGGTAGGGGCAGTAGCCCCTAGGCAATAGGTAGGCCGAGGGCCTAAGGCTCCATAAACTGGTACTACCTTTCCAAGTACCGCCTAACACTCAAAGCCCTGTCGCTTGGTAGTCCCTCGTTGGAGAGAGACAAATTGAACCAAAGTACGAATAAGCGTAAGTTACCTAAACAACATGATATGAATTATGAATGAATAACAATGGCGCAGCCATGCAAGCAACGACACCAATTGCATGAGTAGGAGAACAAAGCCTCTTTTGGTTTTGAGACTCTATCGAAAGGTCCCGTTCAACCAATAAATGCACATTTCACTGTCAGCTTTGCCCTCCTGGTCTTATTGTTTTCGCTGTATTCCCTGTTGCGCTGTTCCTCAAACGTTGGAGCTAGCGCGCTGGTTTCCACGGTGCGTAGGTGCGTGAGCTCGTTGTTTCCTCCCTCGTCCCTGTCCATCGTCAACATACAACCCATTTTCTTTCCCAACCGGCTGCGTTCGCAAATATTTACCCAACTTCCCTGCGGCCCAACCTTTCTACTTGATTTAACATCTTTCGCTGTCATCTCGTTTCGCCTCGTGACACACAACGCATCTTATTCTCAGCCGACTCGAAAGTCCTCGTACGTCCCCTCGCGAAGCTATCTCACCACGGGACACTTCCAGCTCGACCAGCTCTCTCCCCTCCAGTCGTCTAGCAACTCGGGTGGCTCTGTGCCTTCTATTACAGCTGCTATCAAGCTTCGTACTACGGTACAAGTCCCTTTCATCTCGCTCTGCACAGCTTCACGTCATGTCTTTCCTATTCGGAAGAGCCCGAACTAGGACCGTCACCGACTTGCCCAAACAAGCCCGCGAACACATCCTAAAGCTCGAAGGTCCCAATGGAGCTTCCAAGGTCATTGCTCTACGATATCGTGGCTCGGCCTCGAAGGCTAACTAACATTCCAGGCCGAGGAACTTGCTCGTGTCTTGAGCCAAATGAAAGTCATCCTTCAAGGAACACACGGTACGCCCCTAACACCTCCCTTTACCATCCCACCACAATAATAAAATTCCCGAGCATCCAGCCCGAACCCCTTCGTTTCTATTTTGATACCTCAAGTAACCTTGTTTCAAGAAGCCGACAGTTCCCCTGAACAAATCTACCAGCTTGTCACGGGCCTGATTGATGAAGACCTCCTCCACCTCCTCGCTGTCAACCTATACCGTCTTCCATTCGAGTCTCGTAAGGACACTCAAGTCATCTTCTCCTACGTCTTCCGATTCCGTCCTGCCACCGCCGCTCCCAAAAGCGACCCTATCGCTCTATCATATGTTGTCTGTAACCGACCGCAAGTCCTTGTCGAATTATGCCGAGGATACGATCACAAGGAGAGCGCCACCCCTGCTGGATCCGTTCTACGAGAGCTGCTCAAGAACGAGGCTGCAGCCGCCATAATTCTGTACGATGACGGGGATGAACCCGGATCCAGTTCGAAGGGTCTCAATGCCATCGATCGTGATCGTCCACAAAGTGGCAGAGGAGTCTTCTGGAGGTTCTTTGACTGGGTTGACAAAAGCTCATTCGAAGTCGCAGCGGATGCATTCACCACCTTTAGGGTAAGATAAACCCAGGAAGCTTGCCCTTCCTATGATCATCTATAACACGAACTCATGCTTTCCAGGAACTCTTGACTCGACATAAGGAATTAGTGCCACGGTACCTATCCGCCAATTTTGATCTTTTCTTCGACAAGTACAACAACATACTAGTCCAGTCCAACAGTTATGTTACTAAACGCCAGTCTATTAAGTTACTCGGCGAAATCCTGCTCGACCGATCTAACTACAGCGTTATGACTGCCTACGTGGATCGCGGCGAGCATCTAAAAATTTGCATGAACCTCCTTCGCGATGATAGAAAAATGGTCCAGTACGAAGGCTTTCACGTCTTTAAGGTCTTCGTTGCCAACCCTCACAAGTCAATTGCTGTCCAAAAGATTCTTCTCATGAACCGCGAAAAGCTTCTCATCTTCCTCTCTCACTTCCTCGAAGATCGAACCGACGATGAACAGTTCATTGACGAAAGGGAGTTTCTAATTAAGCAAATCCGCAATATGCCAGCAGTCCCCGTACCTCCTCAGCGGTAATGAAAGGGTATGCGGCCGAGCCCATGCCTCTTCGTTGTATTTATGGATATTTTTTCTCTTGTTCTACACCTAGGGATCAAATTTATCATGCATGTCGGCGTTTTTTTTTCTCCAACATGTTGCCAATTCAGATGATGGAGCTTCTCAATTGGACCGTATGATGATGCAAACCGTCTTTTTGGGAGAACGCCATGGTGGAAATCTCCTAAGCTGTGCCAAATGCTATGGCTTTTGATTGATATTACTGTACAGCAGACGCATCCCGAGCCAACGCCAATCAAACCCTTCATACTTAGGTCAAACCAACTCAACCATGATCCTAACTCCTTGATGTCCTATCAACCTGAAACTCAGTATCTCTCACAGTTATATTAGCGCTGCTTGGAAAGCAAAACATTGACACTCTCCCGAGCATTCTGGGTCGCCCAGACGCTGTCCTTGCCGCCCCTACGCCACTCATCGCCAGAGGCATGTTCGCCGCCTCCCCTTGAGGCCTCTCCCATGATGACCTCGAGGTCTCTTTTTTGCGAGCTCAGCCAGTTCTTGATAAAGTTGGCGGGATCTCCACTGAGGGACGTGAAGAATGTGTGTTTGGCCTTAGAAACAGATATAGCTTGGACAAGCCGCGCCAGCTGTTCATCCAAGCCCGTCACATCCTTAAGCATCTGCGCATACTGCGCATTGTGGATTAGCGGCAACAAGGAATCCCGGAAAGAGTCTTCTACCACGACCTGGATATCATAGATGGTGGGTTGGGCGTCTTTGTGGAACTCCTGGTCAACTCGGATTGTGTACGGGAGAGCAAGAGGGGGAAGAGGTCTGAGATGCTGCGTGACATATTCGTTGAGCATAGGGATATATCCCACATCTCCGCGTTTCACGACCTGATCCAGTGTTAGTCCACCGGAATAACGTTGAGAATAAATATTAGACCAACCTTCTTCATGAGTTCATCGCAGCGGAAATTGCGCTTCTCCTCATCTTCCTGTAGTCCCATGACCTTGATGTATTCCCATAAACCCATAACCGCTTCTTGCTGTGTCGCCTGTGTCATGTCAACCACCTCGGCAAGCTCTGGACTCAGTAAATACGTCTCAGGGAGCTCCTGTCGAAAGAGGTTGATGGTGATGTTCATATTCTCGTCTCCATTCCGTTTAAATGTGAGCTCGTCAAAATCGGCGGCAGCGGGCAAGTTCACGTTAGGCTGGTTCCTAGCTGTATTGTCTGGCTTCTTCCACTCTACGGTCTGCTCGGCGCCGTTTCGGAACCGCGAGCGATCAAAGTCGACAGTCAGGCCTTTGAAGAAGTGCGAGAATCGATGTCTTTGTGGATGCGTCTTGGGCTTCGAAGGGTCTGCACCGTCTTGCTGCATTTTATCCCCATTAGCGTTCTCCGACCCGATCTTGTCATCCTCGTCGTCGAGTAGGCGGCCTTCAATCTTGACGCGATACGAAGCATCCATGCTAGGTGTGAAATCAAATGCATCGACATTGAGGCCATTGCTTTGCCAGATCTGATCTTCGACGGTGTTGCTGATCCAGACCCGAAGGGTCTTGTATCGCTATTTGGAGATACCCCTGGTTAGCAGTCGACAGTCAGAAAACCTATTATTCCACCAACCTTGGTGCTACGACTTGCGCTCTCGATAATGTCGAGTCGCTTGCGCGTCATAGTGGCATCGAGCCGACGTTCGACATCCCTCAAGTCCTTATAGCGCTGAACGCCTTCAGCATCAACAATGTTATCTTCAACGCCATCGGGCATATTCTTGTCGGTAGGCTTGCGGCTGCGTCTCTTGGCAAGCTCACTCGCGTGTGCCTGGGCCTGTTGTTGCTGTGCGAGTTGAGCCTGGGTGAGAGGGACGGAGGGGTGGGGACCTGAAGACATCATGGGGCCTAGACGACACCGAGATTAGTATCTGGATGAGATCAGAACGAGCGAACTGATGAGAATAACGTACCAATGCCGCCTCTGCGCTGGTTGGCAGGAGATCGCTGCGATACCTGCGGCGCATATGCGCGGTATTGTTGCTGCATTTTGGTAGATAGCTTTAGTGGAGGAAAGGGGATTGATCGCGACCGTCGTCGAGGTTTCACTCAGGCAAGGGAAGTTTGCAGTTTAAGCGTGTCGCGTCGCATTGCAATTCCGAGCGCTGAGAGAACGGCGCTAATCCTTTTTTGTACGGTCACGTGTTTTTTTGGCAGCAGTTTCACTTTACAGGCATATGTTGTATGGAAGTATGTATGGATGCTAGTACAGTACAGTACAGTATGTACAGTATTACTCCGTACATTCTTGGATGATTCGATAAAGATAATAAGAACTCGCAGCTTTTGCCTCCGAAGCTAATCCGTACATACGGAATAATTATAGTCCACCATTTCTTATCGACCTTTTTGAAGGCATTTTAAATCCACAATAGAAGAAGTATCAGGATCCTCAGGGACAAACCGCTCATGTGACTTTTCACCTACAGGAGATCATTGAGAGATTATTGATGGAATACTAGTACACATACGTTCAAATAACTCAGTGATTTACGGAATATCACTGTCACTCTAAAAGTCCTAAAAATTGAACCAAGCTGCTGAAAACCACCATAACTCCGTATATTGGATGTGTGACTATACATGTAAACATGTAGGACATTGCTTTTTCGTAGATAGGGGTGTGAGAGGATTTGGTTTAGAACGATAAAGGAGTCTAAAACGTATCTCCTTCTCCCGTCCAGTTCAATCCTGTCCGGAATACAATATAGCCTTCTTCTCCCTTTTAACCATTGTCTTCTGTGGGAAATTTAATGCTCAGAAATTAGTCCTCAAGGCCCAGGATGGCCAAAACTCATGCTTTCTCCAGTTTCCTAGGACGAGCCATAGGCAGCCGAGTGGTGGCCCTTCCCGGAAGGACCCCCAGCATACAGCAGAAACTCAAGCAGCCAGGCAAGCGAGAGAGATATCCACTCCGCTGATCGCAGCTTGCAGCATGGCATGTAGCCTTTTCGACCGTCTTGCCACCATTCAGTATTTGAAAATGTACCAAAGAATATGCGTCCGTCAACCTTCACAAGAAACGAAACTCCATAGTAGTGCGCCACGCTGCCAAATGCCCATGACCGAGCTCAGTATGATAGGTAACAGGTAAAATGTTCAAAGAGATCAATCTTGCGGAACATACGGCCGCGTATCCGTCAAAGTCTAGTTGTGCTTTCCCCGATTCATCGTTCAGTTGTTCCTCTCAAAATGCAGAGCCAAGTCCACTCCTGGACTGTCTCTTACTGAAACGGTTCCGTTTGGGCGCCGGATCTTCAACGCCGCCGCCTTGGTTTTTGCTCAAATGATTACGGCCCTGTCGATCGCTAACGCCAAAGCCATCTGAAAGACCGGCACGGCCTCCAAGCGTGCTAGCCGGGCTCGACACCGTTGATGACATGTCGGCAAATCCGTTGTCACCGCCATAGCTAGCCGGCATGTTCTGAGACATAGCAATGTCTCTTGCTCGTTCCAGGCATTCAATCCACTCAGCGGCCGCTGGGGTTGCGCCTTCAGAAGGAGGTGATGAGGACTTGGGTTCCTCAAACGTGTAATGATGTCCACCCTGTGGGGTATTAGAAAGGCTCAACAACAGAACATACTCAGGAGACTCACCGTATCTACACACCAAACGATCTGACCTTTGGCATCTTTTTGGGTTCTCCATAAGCAATCTTGAGCTAGCAGAGAGAGCTCCTGTTTTGCTCGTTTCTCCTCACCGCCGGCTGGAGCTAGTACGATACGACCACTAGAAGTGATCATCACCAGCCGCTGCCGTTTCTTAGTTGTACTCCCTCCAAAAAATCGTGAAAGCTTTTTGTGCCCTTCCTCGGAACCCTTTCCGTGGGGACTTGATGCCAGCGGCGTTGACACAACCATCAGATCACCCAGTTTCAGAATGCGCTCGTTATTCCTGGTGAGTACAGGTGACCATTCAATGTCCAGTTGAGTGGGTGGAGGTAGTTCGGTAATGATCCGTGTCGGCCGGCTGCTTCCGTTGGAGGGATTGCTCTGTGGCGGAGGGGCCCTCGCGTTCGCAATGGGCTTGGGCGTGGTAGAGAAGCCGTTGAGCTGAATAACAGTAGGCTCCTGCTGAGGCGGGACGTACGGGCGTAGTCTTGGTGCTTTTGACCTCCACAATGCCTTGCCAAAGGGCTGGCCGTCGAAAAATTCATGGTTCTTGATGTGTTCAATAGTGAGGCGTCGGGCTGGATCAAGAACGAGACATCGCTCCACTAGGTCCCGTGCTGCTGGTGGGAAGCCTGAAGGGAACTCGTACTCAAGGTTCACAATCTTCTGGAAAGTTAGGTATTCACTGCCTCCTTTGAAGGGGGGGCGTCCAGCCAGCAGCTGGTAGATGATGCAACCGTACGCCCACAGATCACTAGCCTTGCAGGCATTCTTGTGCGTGAGAAGTTCAGGGCTCACGTATTCAGCAGTTCCCACGAATGACGCTGCCCGGTCATCCTCTTCACCATCCTGACGTCCAGGATCAGGCGCTCCCGAGTCTTGGTTCCTAGTCTGTCGAGGGTCTTTGAGCAACTTCGCGGTTCCAAAGTCGGTGATCTTGACGTGCATCTGATCGTCGAGGAGGACGTTCTCTGGTTTCAAATCTCGGTGAATGACGCCTCGCGAGTGCATGTAATCAATGGCGTCGAGGATCTGGGCACCATAGAATCTTGCGCATTCGACATCGAAGGTACCGGTCTTTTTTAGCACCCCCAAAAGCTCACCACCGTTACATAAATCAAGCACATAATACAAGGATGTCTCGTCCTGGAAGGTATAGTAGAGTCGGACAATACCAGGGTGCTCCGTAAGGCGGTTCAGCGTGTTCTTCTCAATGTTGACGTACTTGATCTTCTTCTCTTTGATGATGTGTCTTTTCTCCAGGACCTTAATGGCGTACTCCTTGAGAGTCTGACGGTCCGTTGCGAGGTATACGCTACTGTAAGAACCTTCGCCAAGCACGCGACCAAAGTTGAAGTCGCGGACACCCTTTTTGACCTGTCGGACAACAGTGCGGCCACTTGCGTCAACCTCCCGGCGGACTCCTACAGCGGCACCACGGTCCTTCCATTCCTCGCTACTAGACGGTACTGGAGTATCACCAGCGTATGGAGAGTTGGATTGGGAAGTTCCTGGAGTGGAAGTGTAACCACCGCCCATGCCTCTGGAGCTTCTCCGCGGCGGTAACTGGCCAGCAGTCGGTGGAAGGGACGCTTGACGGTTCAGATTGTAGTGAGCATCTCTCTGAGATTGATCATGCGTGGAGTAGGATAGCCCCGGCTCGGGAATGTTAGGTAGGCCATACATGGATAATCTCGTTACATCGGGTTGACGGGATTGCTGAGAGTCGTCGATGGCAGTGGGTTCTGGTGTCACCTCGGGTTGCCAGGTAGGCGGGGCGAGTCGGGGATCGTTGAGAGTAGGCTCGACATTGGAATCGATGGGTTCGAGGCGGATGGTGTCAGCCAGAGATTCTATTGTTGGTTGGGAAGCGGATGAGGATGTCGTGGCAACGGCCGGTACAGATGCGGATGCAGACGCGGCTTCAGCAGCATCGTCGGGGTTGGCGATGCGAAGACCGCCCAGGGCCTGAGAGAGGCTCAGGTCCCCATTCATGTTGACAATGGATGTCCCCCAAATGTCGTGGTCAGGGGGAAACGGCAACAAGGGGATGTGAGGATAAGCAAAGTGAGCGCTCTATGAGAGACACCAGAGGAGAGAGGCGCGGACTGTGAACGAGAGACGGACGGTCACGGACGGGGTGTCGGTAGACCATGGGGCATCACCGGCGGAGATGCTGCTGTTGGGGGATATTGCGTTAGCAACCGGCAGCACCAGCAGCACCAGCAGCAAAGGCGAGTGTTTGTTAGGAACGGGGGGGATGGCAGAATGGGACTGGGGAGACGGGGGGTGCTGTACCTTTCTGTCTGTCTCTCTGATGGAGTCCAGGAGTACTACTTTACGTAGTACAGTACGAGGAGCGCCTTAGGCTGCTGGATCTCCAGCTGGGATAAATGCTGGAAGGACAAAAAGATGTCGATGGGGGACTGCGTATTGAGTGGATTAGACTAATGACGGGAGGAGCTGGTAGGCTGGTTGGCAGGCTGGTGCTGTAGGCTGGGTAAGGCACCTTGACCACCTTACCGCAACCCTTTGGCTGTTACTTTCCAGGTTCCCCAATGGACCAACCGAGATGCACGTTCGTGATCCGTCCAGTCCAATATAGGAGGCCCAGCAGCCCTTACAGCAACCTTGTCGAGGGGGATGCCAAAAATACCCGCGTGCAAAGTGTGTTGGGTTGCGATTGTTGGTGATATTTTGCCGAAAGAGCGAATATGATGCTTGGGCATTACTCGTGGCCCCTGATACTCCAGCCTTCTTCGGGTGTCATAGCATCATCAGCATGGCTCCCTGCATCCCCGAGGGCGGCTTGTAGCGTGAATAGCGTGAGCTACAAAATTATGTAGTAGTATAAAAAAGCAAATTAAGCTGTACAGCAATCGTCTGTTTACAGGGGGGATGGCCGGTAATTAACTACCATAGTACATATCGCCCGCCGCATCATGTCCACCCTGGAGGAGAGCGCCATCAAAACCTCTTCACTGTGTCCTCGCGAACTTTAGTTATCCGTAATCAATTCCAGAATTCGCAGACCGTGCCTACGAAGCACAGTAATAAGTAGGCTGTGCTTGAAGCGACCCTATTCATGGTGCCTCGTTTAACCAGGCAGCGGCTCTGGTGGCATTGCTGGGGCGGCAAGCTTAGTTGTCAAGTCGCCTCCGCTGGGGCGTCCCTTCATCCCCTCGTCCCCTGGTCCCAAACCAAATCTAGCATCGCCTCGTTGGATTGCACGTCTCACTTCACCTCTGCCGACTGTTGCAACTCCGATGAGGCTTTTGTCCAAGCGCTAGCCGCATTGGCACGTCCAACAAAGGCGCACCAAGGTCCCTACGCAGCGCAATGATTTCATCAGCATTTCAATACCTTCTTGCTTCCTCTGATCTTGGTGGTTTGATATCCTCCGAACGCGTGTTGCTTGTTGTTTAGAATCTTCCTTAGAGCTTTCCTGTTGACGTACTTGTTCCGGCGGAGTCGCGTTAAGTGGTTGTGGGCCCCAAGTGTGACCCAAAAGAACGGCAGTTGTGATTGACGAATCGATGAGGTTCCATGTTCGTACTCTGTACACTATTTCTTACAGATTTCATTCTAACCTGTGCCTCAATGAGCATATCTTCTCTCACCTGGCTGATGCTGCCGAGATGAGCTGACGGGTCCCCCTTGAATCCTAGCCCAGAACCAGAGTAAATCATACCACATGTACCAGTAGTACGAGGAGCCACTTCATCCTGCACTGGAACGCCATCTCCAGCCCTGTGGACGGCGCAGCATTTCCTGCTGGCTCTTCCTCCTCCAAGATGATCAGAGGACGTCATATCCACAAGTGTCCCTTTCATACATCCGTCCCTCGTATGGGGAAAGTACCCTCTGAAAGCCCAGCTGGTGGCTGCCCTGCGGGAAGCATCCGTCTCGCCCACTTGCTACGTCGTAGAATCCAGTCCTAGGAAGGCTCATATCAGTAGAAGTAAAATGGTTGAGAGCAGAAGCAGAATCAGCTACCGCGTAGAAGACGGCTATCTTGATCGCTTCCAACACATGAATTGTCAATCCAAGGCATGCATCCAAATTTTCCATTTCTTCCAGCTGCCCCGCAATGCTTCGAGCCAGTCCAACAACCATCACTCTTATCCCAGCCGAGCTCAAAGACTTCGAGCACCGGTCGAGATACAGACGATACCTAAGGCTAAGGAATGAAACATTAACCTCGCGCGAGAGGTCCAGTTTCCCCAACAGCAATGAAAGAACAAATCGCTTCCTTAAGCCGAGGCACAGTTTTGGATACCACACCGCTGCTACACCAGTCAGCGACGATGGAGAGAGATAGGGACCCTCTTCGTCTCCCCAAGAATACGAAGATCTTCGCCCTATCGGCGCCTCGTACACGGATTCGAGGATGATGTCGGGCCTAAATTCGCCATTACTTCATTCCGTGAGACGTGGTGTTTCACACAGTCACCCAAATATTGCAAGTGAGTCAGAATTACATCTCTCTCAGAACCAGCATGCCTGCAAATCTCCAAGGGAGTATGGTAGCACAGCAGCAGTAGCTACCTTCGCGAACGAGGTATCTGAGGGATTAACAAACCATTCAGACGATCACCATAGTATACAGCCATCACTAGAGCTATCATGGCGCAGGAGAGCTTCGACTACGTCTACAAGTTCGAGCCTAACGTCCATCACATCTGTGAGTGCTAGCTATAGCCATTAAGTTTAGCTAGGGCCAGATTTTAACGACGATATCCAGAATGGCCTGGGGCAGGACAATGAGCTTCAGCCTGTACGAGGAGGGGTTGAAGCGTTGGATGATGTGACCTCCGACGACGACAACGACAGAGAGAGTACTCCAGATGGCTCAACAGTACGGACGGTTCGAACAGACACCCACTACGCCATTTGCGGATAACTAAAATGGACAGGTTTCTATCAACCTCACCACAACACCTACATCCTCCTTACTCGACATCCAGGCCCAGGCTCAGGTCTTCGAGAGAATGTCAATGAGTCCAGGTCACCTCCGCCCAATGTGGCCTTCGGGTGAGGGGGAGAACGCCACAGGAGAGACCACAGACATCTCGGTACCTACCCCGTCACGAAGACTTGCTATATACAATGATGAGTTGGTTAGGACTGCACAACCACAAACGCCTGGGCACCTCCCAGAGACCCGTCATCAGAGTCAGATTGGAAGTTTCTATCCCGCGCCGGATAGAGGACGTCTTGAACGAATAACGGTTATAACATCGAGTACTCATCTGAGAAGGGATCCAGCTAGACGCGCTATGAGTCCAATAGGCTTGAGGACACCTGGATTTCAGGGGTTGTACGGAGGAGCCGAGAATACTAACGATGATTGACTTGGCAAAGCAGCATTGGAAGTCTGACAATTGAGGCACCAATGGACGAGCATGGAAGGACTCGGGATGTGTACTGTACAACAATCATTCATAAGTGCACCTATGCTACGGAATTATAGCGTCCTGCCACTTTTCCGAGCAGCATAACTTAGCATAACAATAAAACTAATACGGGTAGGTTACCTATTCAACGCACATCATTCTTGGGCTGAAAATTCTTCCGATGACGCCAACTTCGGCTCGGCGTTAAAATGGAGGAGAAAAAAATACATGCTTAGGTGAGAAGTTTGCCGTGTCGACAACAACTTCCAATGAGATTCGTGTCTGTCCAGTGGCCTAATGTAGATGCGGACACCTGAGCCCACTCGGCGTTGACCATCCAACCAGACAGCGACTTGGGCAACCCTTCCAGGGTTATACCCAATAGGGCCAATTCGGGCCTAGTAGGTCAGAGACCCTTAACAATTACACAACCCGGAAGCGGACAAGCGCCTCTAGAGGTACGTACCGAGTTGTTGCGCAGGGGGGTTATGTCTTAGTTTGGCGCTAGACCGCTTTTAAGGCCGGCAGGTTTGGAGCCAGCAGCCGATAAGCTGATGGCGTGCATACAGTGCCAGCATAGTCTACACGGACCGGTTCCGCCTCGTCTTAGATCATCCCACTCTTAGAGATAGTGACAACCAACGTATTGCTTGGCTCGGCTATCTCAAACCAAGTACAGAGACACAGCTTTCATTGTCAGCAAGACCAACGCACAGTGCCAAACTTATTTTACCCCAGGTTGCGGTTGGTTGACCATGCAGCCTCACTCCGATCTCCTGCAGCTCAAGCCAAGAGCCACTCGTGCCCCTTCCTCGCCCTCGCTCTCTTCTTCTCGTCTCTTCCCTTCCTCTCTTATTCAACCTTTCTTCTTCCTACACTACCCACACCTCTAGCCCTCCGCCATATATTCTGGGCACCCAACCACTCCTCCTATTCACCATTCATCATCTTTTCCTACCACAACCCTGATCATCCGTCGTTGACCCCATCGACCACCATCCATTACACCTCCTCAGCCGTTACTCGTCGTTGGCATCCTCCATCCTCGTCGTGCCTCGTCCTCTCCAGACGCGCGGCATCTTTCATCAATTGAACACCTACCATCCTCAGACGACTTCTTCAGTCTCAACAGCTTCTACGACGCCCCTTGCTACCTTCGTCATCCCGTTTAGACGCTGCTCTCACGCGACTCGGCAGCTCGACATTTCCGGACACTACTTGATGGTTTGTGACAAGACTAACTACTAACCTCTCATTATTCCAGTTGCATTTGTTCTTCCAAACGCTTCCCAAGATGGCCTACTTCAGCCCCCAGTTTTCATCTGCCTCTCCCGTCCTCCTCATGTCTCCGCAACCTCCCCACCAGTCACCTCTCGGCATGGCAAGCTTTGCGAACCGTCAGCTTACCCCTACTCGCGGCTTCGGCCAGGTTGCTGCTGGAAGAAAACGCTGCCGGGATGAGGCATCCACGAACCTCGAACCGGATGTCTCTGCTATCCCGGATGAAGAGCCTGAAACAGAATGGGTATACGGACCCGGAATGACCCTCATCAAGTCCACCAAAGCCTACGTCGCCGATGCTGGTAGCCAATCTGGAACCTGGCTCGAAGAGAAGAAGGCTGCTGAAGCCGTGGTCCGAAAGGAGCTTCAGGACCTTCACAGAAACCACAAGACCCAACGCACCGACCGCCCTTTTGGTGTCCTCTCTTCATCACCTGCACCAACCGCGTCTCTCCAAGTCAACACCTCACCTACCTCCGCTGAAGGTCCCCAAGCCCCTGTCGTCGACAACTTCACCCTGCACCTTGGCATTGGTTGGCGAAAGATCAACGAGGATAAAGACATTCAGGCTGCTGCTCGAGGCTGGGCCCGTTTCATCGAGAACCACTTCCCCATTACCAACGCTCGGGTGGTTCTGGAGAGCAAGGGTCTTCAGTCATATCTTGTTGAATCAACGCAAGGTTTCTTCCTTTTCGCCGAGAACCTCCGTCAAGGCCAGCTCGTCAGCCAGACTGTTGAAGACACCCTCCGCAATCTCCAATGCTCACCTCCCCAGTTTGACGGCGCCGAAACACTTTCGGCAGCCGAGTCGCCCAAGCCTGTCGACAGCCACGACGATAGTGCTGTGGCTGATACTGAAATGAGGATGGACTAGTTGCCCTTCCAATGAATGTTATCAAAACAATCTCTGCTTTTATTGTTTTATGGAGTTTTGCGTGTTTGCCATGCTCAGAGAATGGTCTGGGGAGGGACAAGGGACAAGGGATCGGGTTGGGAATTGAACTGGGCAAACGCCGTCAATAAGGAGTATTCATCATGGCCATGTATCATCTACATATTTTGAGTTTTGTCGTCATTATACTGGTCCATTTAGACCATACGAAAATTCACGCGCTTAATATTCAAGATTTCCAATTGTTCATTGTTTTACAGTCACCGAACGCGGGAGTGAAGAGTTGTCGGGGCAAGAAATCGCAACTAATGCGTATCCACGCCAAAAGGCGGGTCGCTAGAGAGGACTAGGTACCAAGATGCAGTGTCTCTAAATATCAGTTGCTCAACTTGAATGTGCGCGCTTCGGCGAGCCCGGAAGGCAAATTATCCGGAGGCTTGCCTCTTCTCGGTCACTTGGCTTATTAATTAGCTGAGTGGGTAAATTGGGATTGACCCAACTGTACTCCTTATGGATGTAGCAGATACTGCAGAATTACTTATGTCAGTGCCACACAAGGAAACTCACAAGACACACAGAACTTTAGGTGCTTTTCATTCAGCTTTCACTTTGTCCCCTTTTGTGAAAGTAAAAAATCGCTACCACCTGATTGATGGAGCTTCTCAAGGCGAGTTGGCTCACCCAGTTACCAAAAGTAGTCCACAGTGCTAAGTAGTTTGGTTCAGGAGATTTTCTTGACTATATATACTGTACAGCAAACGATACTTCGCTTTCCTTGAACATCTGGCCTTGTCGCAAGTATCTTCCCTCGGCCACGCAATGCGCCAAAGGAGGTGGTTGGTCGGCCCCTCCCTACCTACCTTTTTCAGCCGCTGCAACTAAAAGTCACTTGCCAAAGCCAGTGGCTAGGCAAGGTACCTTAGTTAATGAATGCACATAATGGTACGTAACTTATTGCACATGTCCAGATGTACCAGTATTGTAGGTAAGTTGCAGTACCACCACGGTAAGCATCAAGAACCAGACGGTGACGACGTCCACCCAGCTTCGCATCCATTTCACTTCGTACTTTGGCCATCCTTGTAGGCGCACTTACAAAGCCATTCACATCTGTCGAAAAGCCGCTGCCTACTGACTCTGTCGTGGTCTCTCTATTGAGATCCCCGTATCCTCTCACTTTCCCCCTTCCACATTGTCTCAGGCGGTGCCGCATATCCTCTTCAATCCCCATCTATCACCCCCGAAGTCTACATCGTACCCGTTGCCTACCATGTCCACCTCAAGCCAGCTCTTCCTCCTATCCGATCATATCAAGCTCTCGCTCTTGGAGCGAAAACGTGCGCAGAGTTTAAATCTCGAGGACGACACTCAGGACGGTCACATCTCGCGATCCCTCGATCAGTTCCGCGACGGGCTCGCGAATATCGGCCAGGAACGACAGCGCCTGGTTGAAGCCGGCGATGCAACGTGCGTCCCCTTGGCTGTTCCATTGTGACCTTCATTGCCACTGACTTAACGTTAGCGCTGCTTCAAATCTCACAGAATCTCTTGAAACCCTCCAGAAACAGTACGACGATTTGATAGCCCAATTCCACGGCTTCGCCAATCCCTCAAACGCTGCCACCCTCACTCATCCCAACTCCGATGCCCTCTCTGAAGACTTCGCCCACGCTGCCTCAACATCTCCCCCGGAGGGCCGCAAACCCAAGACGGTCCGCTTCAGCGACACCCCCCAGCGACCCCCGTCCCCCTCGCAGGAACTCTTCGGTCCCTACCGCGATGACCCAACCGATTCGGCTGGCTATCGTGACGAGGCCGAGGCCATGTCCAATCAGCAGATCCACGAGTACCACTCGCAAATTCTCGACCAGCAAGACGAGCAGCTCGACCGCCTCGGCGAATCCATCAGCCGCCAACGGGAGCTAAGCATGCAGATTGGCGACGAGCTCGATAGCCACGTTGCCATTTTAGATGAGGTTGAGGGCGTCACAGATCGTCACCAGAGCCGCCTAGACCGAGCCAGTCGAGCATTAGGCAAGGTTGCACGGGGAGCCGGCGAGAACAAACAAATGACGACCATTGTTGTTCTAATCATTATCTTAGTTTTACTCATTGCCGTCTTGAAATAGTCGAGGGGTCTTCTTTCAGGGCTAGCGCGCGTAGATGCATTTGATGGGTGTTTTGGAGTTCAATGGAACGGCGTCTTGTCTACAGGAATCTTTTACTTTTTTTCATTCTTTTTATTCTTGAAATTTTTCAACATTGGACCAAGCCTTATTTGCCGTGGACGGAGGAAGAATGCTGCCGATCCAAAATAATCATCTGTACATATCACAGAGGCGGTATTCGAGACCCGGCGTCTCACGGACCGAGGAGATGGCTTATCCAGGTCTACACATAAGTTCGAATAATCGAAACCATCTTGATATCATTCTTGGATCCCTTAGCTCTAAAAGGTTGACGTAGCAATCTAGACCCCAAACCCCTTTCCCTCTAGGTCTACTCTTCTGATCAATACTCCCATCATTTATCATCGAATGACATCTCCCCCCTCTTCAAATCCATTCGGGCCATCAAGACTCGTACTGCCACTCAAAACCTTGGGCCCTCCCACATCTGCCCGTTTCTCACCGGACCACACTTCGTAAAACTTGACGCTTTTATCACTGGATGCAACAACGATACAGCCCTCCAACGACGTGCATCCATTCTTCCGAGCTCTGTTATACAAGGGACCTCGGGGATACGAGATGGCGTATAGAGCCCGCAGCTCGCCCTGCCCAGGAACAGCCGCCACCTGTTTGCAATCCGGCCAACTGAAGACGGCAATCCGGTACGGATGCTCCGGGTTGGCATACCCGAACGTGGCAGCGATTTCCCGTCGAGTAGTCGACCAGATAAGTGATGTGACCTGAGCTGAAACGGATATGGTAGCGAGAGCTCTGCCGGAAGAAGTGTGAAAGAAATGGATGCACTTGTCATTGGAACCGCCTCCCGTTGCGATCAAGCCGCGCTTCTAGGGGCAAAATGCTATGGCTTTGACGGCAGCTCCGTGGATCCAACGATGTCGAGCTACCCCAACTCCGAGGTGGAGGGTACCGAGTGAGGTTCGAAACGTTTCCACCCCGGGTCTGTGGGATGTCACAGCTGGGTTGAGTATGGGTGACGGAGGATCAAGGCCTGAGAACCAAACTTCGTCTGTTTGCTCCACGTCTGTGTTGAAGGTGAAGGGCACCGCCCTCATTCGACTCCTTCGAAAAGGTATCTCATTTTGACGTGGACAGACCTGGCCCCGTTGAAGGATTTGATCGACTTCAAAGAGACAACAGAGGTTGTCATTACCGCCAGATGCGAAGAGCTTCCCATTAGGTGCCCAGGCGAGACCGCATATCTGTTGGCTGTGGATTGAGACCTTGGTCTGAAGGGAGATTGTCCCAGGCCAGGTGTCTCTTGATACCTCCCAACCCATTGGCCACTCCACTACGTAATAATAAAGAGTCCCCGTCTCGTCGCCAACGACCAAGTCCTCCGTCTGCACAGAAACTCCTGGATTGAACGGATTTTTGGACGGGCGCAGCGTACATGACGGGCGCCAGCTCACACAGGCAATCGGGTAGTCCTGTTGCACCTCAAAACGAGGCAGGCCATCATAGACTGACCTCAGGATAAGACAACCATCTGACTGACCAATACCAAGGATAGACTTGGCACCTTCCGAAGACGAAAAGGAAATAGAAGTGAGCCAGGCTTCCGGATGGGCTCTATGCATCATTTGGACACCGACATCCTCGGACCAGGCATACACAAGATTTCCCAGACAAACCGCTAGGGTCTTGGATGTGGCCGAGTATGCTAAAGGGGAGCAATAGAAGTCGTCTTTCAGGTTCGGTGCGTTAAGGATCCTATTGTGGTTAGAAAGAGGCTTGTTGCGGCGTTATTACTTGGAACGGTATCTGTACCTGAACGGCTGGGCTGGAATAATTCGTCTTCGACCCTTCTTTGCAGCCCCTGACGGCTTGTTAGTGGCTTGTCAGAGTTTCTACTCACATTTCTATACTCACCGAAAGATTTATCTTCATTCATCCATTCGCTCCCGTTCCAGGTTGTACGGGCTTTATCTGCAAGTCGACCGTTTTCGCCGCTTGATATAGGTTGTAGAAATGGTGAACTCTGGTTAAATTCGAATACCTTTCGAACTCTATCAATGTTCAGAGCTGTAGCGATTCGATCCTCGTGCTTTTCCAAATCATCTTGTGTATTTGACCTAACCCTGTTGAACGACGATGAGAAGACCCGAGCATGGGTATTCCGTCGAACTACACGTGTCTGTGCTTCATCCATGGTCATGTTGGAAACAAGCCCTCCAACTGACCAGACTGCGCCTTGGCTCACTTGTCTTAGGAGTACATGATTCTGCGACGGCGATCTCGAGGTCGCACTACCTAGTGTGGCATGTCAGCTCATATCTATGCAGCACCACGAGAAGACACACCCCAACTGGTAACCGTCTCATCTACTTGCGATGACGGATATTTATCAGATGTTATTGCATCCCGAGAAGAGAACGGGTCTATAGATGCTGTGTTATTTCTAACAATCTTCTCTTGGGACGAGAGGTCTTGGGGCAGCTTAGTGGTTCGGTATCTCTCGGCTATCAATGATAGGGGATCTCGCCGTGGAACGTATCGATCAAGAAGTCGTCCTTGAGGATTAACCCGTCTTTTTCTGTATTTTAACCCAGTGGGTGGGTTTCTGCATGGAGAACCGAGGGCGCTGTTCGTCTCCTATTCAACAAGAGGCCCCCTCGTCGCTGAGGTAGCTCTGGTGGGTTCTTGTAGCTTGGAGCATGATTTCTCTGGGGTTGCTTCCTCAGACAGTGGGTCTGTGTCGTCACATGAGCCATCGAAAAATGTTCCTCTTCTGTGGTTTGGGGTTGAAAGCAGATCAGGAGAGTTCTCTACCGAACCATAACCAGAATCCGTGGGGCTGGCTGGCTCTGGGCTTAGGTTTTGATCACGTCGTCTAGTCCTCCAAATGCGAGTTGATCGACCCATGATCTGAGGATGTTAAAACGGAGGAATTAGACTGAATGATATGATACTTCTTTGGAAGTCGAAGAGCAGATGCGAAATTGGTCATCGAGTATTTGCTGCGGCGAAGTTGGCCTCGGGCGTGCGGGAAAACGAACGGCGAGGAATATTAATAGAGGCTAAGACAACCGGCAGATTAATGACGGACACATGGAACCACACCATGAAAACAAAATACGGATGCGATGATGAATTGTATGAATATTTTCGATGGTGTCTTAAGAGGACGGTGTCTTAGGAAGAGGAAGAGGGTGTGTTAAGGGGAAGGAGTCACGCTGAGCCATTCCGTGTCGGGCAGATTGACCGAGAGGGTTGGTATAAGACTTATTGCATCATAAAGAAAGTGTACCACCTTATAGACTTGGGTCGGGAAGGCTCAGCTCGCTCTAAAATGTGGCCGTTGTTGCTAGAGGAGAAGGTGCTTGAAAATGAAGCCCTGGGAAGTCTCATGGCGGTTGCTTTGCAAAACCACATCCGTTTGCGAGGCTTCAGGGAAAGAAGACATCGTCGCAGAAGCTCTAAATCCGTAGTTTTTAAATGCGAAAAATAATATTTACAAGAATGGAAACCAAGTTGGCAGAGTTATGGAAATTTATGTACATGAGCAGTCCTTCTCGTGCTTGCCTCTGCCTTATCCTACCAACCCGGAGATCAAGGGAGGCCTGCAGCAATGTTGGCGTACTGCGAATTCGGGTAACTCAAACAGTTCTCCGTGGAGTCCAACGATCCTAGAGCTCCCAGGCTGGTGCTAATGAGCGATTCAGTGCCATTCTTATCGGCCGAAGCCTCCCAGAACATGCTACCACCAAGACCCAAATTCTTCAGATAGGAAACCTTCTTCTGGATAGCATCCGGTGTATCAAAGGAGATCATCTCCTTGGTGCCAGAGTCGTAGGTGTAGTATGCCTGGGAAACTTCGTCAAACTGGACAGTAGCACCGGACTTAGGTAGAGCCTTATAGTCCCAGACACCACTCTCCCAGCTACCCTCTCCAACTCCAGAAAAGGACTGTCCGAGGCCCGCGGTGGATTCGAACGAGCGACCGTAGATTGGCATGCCGAGAACCATCTTGTTAGCCGGGACTCCAGCGTTAAGGTACGCCTGGACGGTGTTGTTGGTGTTGAAGGGGGTCGAGGTGGGATTGGCTCCGTTAGCATACAAGTTGGCAGAGTGACCGGAAACGGTGTCCCAGGATCCAGAATAGTCATATGCCATCAAGTTAATATGGTCAAGGATTTCTCCAAGCTGGGAGAGCTTGAGCTTTTCGTAGTTTGTAGACCCGGCCGGAGCTGCAATCGATAACTGGAAGTGATAGCCAGAGGCATACTTCTGGGAATAAGAATCCAATTCACTGCGGACGGCCTGGAGAAGTAGCACCATGTTGGAGGCCTCGGTGTCGTCAGCAGGATACTCCCAGTCAATATCGATGCCGTCAAAGCCCCAATCCTTCACGAGGGCAACGGCAGACTGGGCAAACGTGGTCCTCGTGGCCTCAGAGCCAGCGGCAGCTGGGAAGTTGGTTGACCACGTCCAGCCACCGATCGACAGCATGACCTTGAGCTTGCGGTTGGCCTTTTTCAGGAGATACAGCTGCTTAACACAACCATACGCATTGTTGCCGGTGTCATCCCAGGCTATATCATCTATTAGCTAGAATTTACATCGACCAGGCTACGTGATGCTTACAGTCGTCAGGGTAATGCTTCTCCAGGTCGGCATAGGAGTCCCCAGTATAGCTTTTTCCCTTTTAGCAAAAATTTCTCCTCTTGGCCGGGGGAAATCAACTTACACAGTTCCGTCGGCGCGTACATTCATGAAAGAGTACAAGACATGAGAGATTTCCGAGGCGGGGAGGTCCGCAGGCTGGTAATTTCTTCCATATATACCCCTAACACATGTGTAAGACTCAGTTCAAAGTTTCTACGATATTCAACCTTACCAGTTTACAAAGTAGACCGCATTTGTGTACTCTTGGTCTCGCTCCTGAACTAAATTTTGATGGGCGCCCCTGAAGATGGGTGTCGCAAGGCCAAAGGTAGCATTCAGCGAGAGGAAAATCGCCAGCGATGTGATGAAATGAGTGAGCATGATGATTCAAGATAGACAGTGAAGTGAATGAATGGTTTTTTTTTAAGGAATGAATGAAGAGAAACGAATATGCTAGCACCAGGCTAGACTGAAGAAAGGAGTGAATAAAAGATTGAGCGCGCTGCGTAGTGAGAACCATTACGATTTGGGAGGCGGGCAGGCCATTACTTATACCAAGAAGCATAACGAGACATCTCAAGCTTTGAGGAAATTTCGCACCTCTACTCCTAACCTAGAGACCAGCAGCCACTGTAGGGCTACTCAGGATCAAAGTCGGTCGTCCCATTTTCCAACGGCAGCTGTGTCATGTTCCCGCGCCTTGAGATCCTTCGATCCTAGAATCATGGCCTCAGTGGGACGAAACGGAGAGGGTGAGGTCAAGTCCCGACTCGTCAATCGTCGAGATCCTCGCTGTTACGTTGCATGATACTGCCATGTTCAGATCTGCTTGGCAGTTGGCAAAGCGCAATGAAACAAATTGCTCCCTTTGAGGAGTGAATTATAGCACTATCCCAGCTTTGAGAATTCACCAGTTGAAACTCTTCATACCATGTTCATGGGCCCCTTTAATTCCCAGGCTTCACAACTCAGCCTACCAGAGGTGGTGCATGAACGACCGAGAAACTGGTCAAAGAGTCATGGCACCTTCAATTGTGAGGGTAATGTGATCAGGGGTCGTCGCTTAATCGCAAGAGGCCAGAAGGCGAGAGAGAGGCGTGATCGTGGTATGAGATGCCTGGTCCGGGCGTACTACGTAGTAACACCTTACACCCGACCACCCTCGTCCGAGTCCCCATCACCATTAGTAGATGCCTAAGTAGGATAGGCCCTGATTCGTCTGAATTCTGGAGGGGGCTTGGGAGTGGTATTCCACCGAGTAATTGTTCTGTACAAGTTTTGCGATGACACCCAAGGCTGGATAGATGTAGAAATCAAGGGCTCCGAACCCGAAGAGGTAGGTCGGCTTCGTCCCATTTTTTAGTAGCTGCCGAAGTCATTCATTATAGATGGGCCGAATATGAGACGGCAGAACCAGATAGACGGATCATCGGCAATGTTAAACATCAGTGTTTCCGACATGTGAAGAGGCTAAGGAGTGTTTGGTCCTAGGCAAAGATATCAGGCTTCTTGCGGTCAGGGAGGGAATCTGGAATGGGGAGATTCTCGGGGTTGGTTCTCGCCACGAAGCTATGCCAAACCAAAACTCGATCTCTCTACCTGAGACTGATAAGTCCTCGTCACTTGGAAAGTGGTTTCGCAACTCAGTGTTGACATGCGATAAGGCCTGAGCTGGGAGTGATGCTCGGACCACGGGCCGAGAAAACGGGGCATCTTGAAACGGAATCCAAAGACGGGATGATGGGGCTAAGGTACAAGGTCCAAGGTCTGAGGGACTAGGACTACGTCGATCATCTCGATGCTATGGCCAAGCCGAGGTCGGGGAACCTTGGGTTCCTTGATTAGTCCATGTTACGTGCATTTGAGGTGGTACGTTTCCTTGGCGCAATCCGTCCGCATTGTGGAGATGACTACCAACTTCCATAAGCAAGTCAAACCTAATACATAGAGGGAGTAGATACTGTATGCAGGTGGATGCTCACCGTGAGTGATATGAATACGTATGTAGTCTACGTTCTCTAATTGGGCCATATGTAACGATTAACGTAATTATGCGGTCCTTCTTAATGTGCAGGGGTTAAACTTGAGTGGTGAGCAGCAACGTAAGTGAAAGCCACTTGACCAACGACCAACCTAAATATCTCCAAGGCTGACAGAAGCCTAGGCTGACACAATCCACAATACTTAATTAATCACGGGCTCTCCTCTAGGCTATGAATTTGACCGCGTACATAGCTGAAGAAGAAGAAGAAGAAGAAGAAGAAGAAGAAGAAGAAGAAGAAGATCCACGTGATTGGGCATAAGCCGGTGCCTGATCCCTTACCCTAGAGCAAAGTCAAACTACGGCTCCGCCATCTTTAATTATACGTACGCTATCTCGGCGACTACCATCAGAGCTCTTCCACCACGCAACAATATTCTGGGCCAGTTCCATCGCCAGCTTCTCGTCCTTCACGTTCCGCGCAGTGTGCAGGATGGCTAGTGTAAGTTTTGCGTCATTCACCCTCGTGAAGGGAACATTATTGACTGATACAAGGTCGATAGCACGGCGTAACCCGCACTGCGCGCTTTCGAACTGAAGAGCAGCGCCAACAAGACATCAAAAGGATAACAAAATACCGATCACTGGAAGATGAGATTCGGAATCGGGTTCGCAAGCCCTCATGCCAATGCCAAAAATTCAAGCCCGTCTCTAACCAAGCACATTGCAGATCTCAGAGAACCAATACGATCAGGAAACCTTCCAGCTTACCTCCAAGCTTCTCCACCTCAATCCCGAATACTACACAATATGGAACGCCCGCAGGCGATGTCTAATCTCTGGCTTATTATCCAGACCATCGGCTGGGTCGTCGCCCTGGAAGGCGTCGCCGAATATTTTAGCGACCGACACTCTCACAACCTCCTCCGACGCTTCATTGCCTTCCTCCTCGACCGAGACCCGGCAATGCCCCAGCCCCCAGACAACTGGGAAGAGTGGTACAACTCCTGATGCAGGCGACACGTTGAAGAAAGGACAGGACACAGACATCATCCGTGCAGAACTGGACTTCACTATCCCTCTTCTCATGAAATTTCCGAAATGTTACTGGATATGGGACTATCGATTATGGACCCTGCAACAGGCAACTGAAAGGCTGGATGTTGCTACTGCTTGTCGCATATGGGAGGAGGAACTCGGCCTGGTTGGAAAGATGCTGACTAGAGACAAAAGGAATTTCCATGCATGGGGGTACCGCCGTCACGTTGTTGCGCAGTTGGAAAGCCCTGTACTGGCCGGTCGAAGTTTAGTTGAGCCAGAGTTCCAGTACACAACGAATATGATTTCTCAGGATCTTTCTAATTTCTCAGCATGGCACAACCGTAGCCAACTGATTTCTCGACTCTTAAACGAGCGCGAGGCCAATGGTGATGCACGCAAGGAGTTTCTTGACCAAGGTTTGCGTTGTCTGGTCCTAGCTAAACAGCCATCGCTAATTCCGGACGCAGAACTTGATAATGTCCGGGAAGCCCTGAATGTAGGCCCTGAGGACCAGTCTCTTTGGTTTTATCACCAGTACATGATCTTGAATCTCGTCCAAGCGGATGATGGCTCATCCATTGCGCCACATCTGACGGAGGACGAACGCAAGGCATATATACTTAGGGAAATCGTCGACATCAAGGATTTATTAAAAGATTACGTCGATATCAAGTGTATATATGAAGCTCTCATCGAGTATACGACAGCTATCTGGGAACTGACTGGCAAGAAGGGGGAAGAGGATGAGCAACGTGATGTGGCGGCCTGGCTTGCGAGGCTTAAAGTTTTGGATCCCATGCGGAATGGGCGATGGAACGACTTGGAGAAGCAGCTTACTCTATAAAATGCCTCTACTTCCTGAATTCATTTTCGATAAGGTACATTGGCCATTTCAGTCCGTTCAAGCAGGAACGGCACCGACCCAAGGGACTCCAACTCGACCAGATAACGTCATGAGTACATCAATGACAGGCACCAAAATGACGTGCGATATCTCATGCACCCGAGAAATGTCCATGGTCAACATTTACTCATAGATGTTATCCTGGCATAAGAAGTGTTAGCTTTGAATCGTGACCTAAACTGGTATGAAGTGTTCTTAGCGTCAAGCCTCTTGCTTTTTTGTTCTTACGTGAACCGGCCGTAAGTGTATTATCCACTACGATTAAATGCATACATTGAACGCTCCCTCCGGTTAAACTATTTGGGTATCTTGTTAAGCTCGTCCACGTCCCCGTCTGCCCCCTACCTATTGCTCCTCCCTGTCTTCGTCCTGTTTCCGTTCTAGTGGTAGTAGGGCCCCTCAGGCAGGAATGTCATCGTTACTTTCAAAGTCCGAGTTTGAGTTGTGGAGAGAGGCTTCTTCTTCCGAATCCGATTCAACAAGCCTAACCACAATGGATGAGACAGCACGGCTTGGTTGTCGTCGTGGTGATGGGTTCCGTGACTTTGACGCAGAGTCTTCGTGGTGACTGTGGTGGTATCTAGTACCGAAACTAGTCTTACGTGAGGGCCGCCCAGACTTATTTCCTCGACCCAGAGAGGCAGTTGCGTCGGAAGCTCTGAGCGAAACGCCGGGCAAAGCTACTGTGAGGCCCTTTGATATACCATTGGTCTTTCGCGTGCCAATTCTGAACTTCTTACCCTGAAGAGCCATGCGTTCGGCCATGGATAACAATTGCGTGCTACCCTCAGAACTAGCGCTCTTCTTGACAGCTGGCGTAGACGTCGAGTTTGCTGCCGAGCGATTAGATCGGCGAACGCTTCTAGAGGCTCGACTATCCGCTGTAGTTGGCACTGTGATTTCTGAATTGCCATCGATATCTTCCAAGGCTTGTGTGTGGCTAGCAATTGTTGTGACACTTGGCTTGCGAGGTTGTCTTCGGGGTCTCAATTGGTTCGCCGGTGTATTGGTACTAGCCGCATCATCCTCAAGCTCTTTGGTGAGCTGTGCCTCTAACTCCTCAACCATTTTGTTATGCTCATCATCACTGTCGTTTTCTTTAGTCCTAGCATCTTGAAATGCGGTGCTATCGTTCGCAGAAGTGACCTGAGACAATGCCGATGCCTTGGAAGGCCTTTCCCTAAGCTTCGCACCTCTATCCGGTCTGGTAGTAGTAGAAGGGCTCTTTGTCCAGCTAGAGGTTGAAGATGCATTCTTGGAAGGTCGCCCTCGTCTCTTGGGAACTTTGCGGAGGGCGGGCGGATCGGCTATTGTAGATGATTCATGCTCATCTCTGGCCCCACCGGATGCTCCAAGCAAGGCACGAACGGTGTCAGCGGCTCGATCAACCGCCGTCCTTCCACTCCCCTCCGTCTCGGCAGGCGGGTTAGGCGCACGGGCGACATTTTGCTCCTCCTCATCTTCCTCGGGATCAAGATCAAGCTCCGCATATGATGTTCGAGGTTTGGCATGGCGCAATGAAGGCTCATTTGCGCCATACCGGGGCATAGTCTTTCTCTTCGCCGGGGGATTCTCCAGAGTAGCTTGTGGTGCCCCTGTGGCGTTTGTATCAACCGCTCTGGTATTCGCAGGTTGGTTGACATCATCTCGAAAAGGCTCCTCCATGACTGCTTCAAGGGTGCTTGGCCCATGACTAAACAAAGCCGGGTCCATGCTATCTAGGAAGTCTGATTCGGACGCGAGGCGCGGCTTCTTATGATGAGATCTCCCGACAATAAAGTCGGGGTCCTCATTGTCGCGTTTTGCTCTTCGTTTTGCCGCTCGGATGGATTTTTTTACGGACTCTGATATATCTGGCCCCGGAAATCGCATAGCCTCTTCGGAAGGAGTTAGGAATGGGTCGAACAAAATCTTGTCAGGAGTGTCGTCTTGTTCATAGTAACCCATACCGAAGCGTTGTCGAGCAACGATTGGCGATGGATCGGGATACAGAGAAGCATCGGGGTCCTCCATTTGTGACATTTCCGCGGTAGCCACCGGATTGTTGGTAGTACCGCCATTTTCTGGAGGGGACTGGAGAAAGGATCCCTTGACGGGCGCTTCTACTACTGGACGTGTATGCTGATCGACAACGTGGTTCTGGTTGCCATATCTGTCCACGACAGGAGTCGAAAGAGTGTCACCGTCCCCATTCTCAACCTGAGAGTCACCGTGCAAAGCACTGTCAGCTTCCACCTGCCCAGTAATGTCTTGAGCCTTGGCGTTGTCGGCTTGTTCTCGCAGCCTTTTCATCCGCTTGCTATCTTTGCTCCGACTCTCCTCTCCAGCGGCTTTGAGCCATGACAAGTTATGGACACGAAAGTCAACGAGGGCCTCAGTGCTCCGATCGTCCGCAATTGGCCGCGTGTCATGTCCCAGCAGTGTATTCTTGGGCATATAAGGGTTCGTGTGGCCTACCCGCCGACAATACCCGCAATTGCAGATTCCAAGGCACTTTGGGCACTGCCACTGCTCGTCTTCAAGCACTTTCTGGGGCATCATATCGAAAGCTCTGTAAAGAACCCCATAACAGTATGACTCGGAACAGCCTAGATTTGTGCACGAGTGAACCCTATAGGTATAGTCTTTGTGAGCACAAACGTGACACCGCCGAACCTCACCCTTCTTCTTCTTTCGCTTCCTCTTCTTGGGCTTTCCATCACCAGCATCAGGCTCAGATTCGCTTGGGGTATTGTCCTGCTCCGGATTGGTGATGTCCTTCCAAGGACGCCGTCGTAAGGCCTCCTGACAAATTTGGGCCACTGACTTCTTCCGGGCACTCAGTCGTGCCACTTCGAGAGGCCGTGGTGATGATTCAAAGTCCACAAAACCATCGTTTTTGATAACCGTGGACCGCCAAGCTTCGTAATTACCGACAAATTCCGTCCATGACCACTGCTCGCACCACTGGAGATTTGAAATGCATGCACACGATCGGCCCATGGCGTAGCATTCCATGCAAACATCATAGGTATCCTCATCTCCATTGACTAGGGTACGAATGCAGTGCTTACATGTTAAGAACCGATTGAAGATATTCGAACGACAGTAGGAACACGTAATGTTCGAGTCAAATGGAATGAACTCAACATCCTTTTCCTTAAAACCGAACATCTCGTCCAAAATTATATCCGTAAAGAGGCTGAAGAGTTTTTTGAAGTCGCCCGCTAATTGCTTCGTGCGAGGCGAGCTTCGCATGATCTCTTCCCCAAGCCCCAAAAAACTCATTTGTGCCATTTCCGCATTCTTCTCTATTTCTAATAGTTGCCGATGGTATTTTTTCAGTGTGTGGTAAATGATGGCTTTGTTCTTGTACTGCTCGTCACGGCAGACTAAGCGTGCCTTGGGAAGTGCTTCCTGGAGCGCGAGCTCGAGCGTCTCAACCGTAGTCCGATTCCATGCCACTTTTATTGTCCTCGTTCCGCGGTTCCACACCTGGTGAGCAGCCAAGGGGGGAATCAGGATGAAGTCGCCAACCTTCTGCTCCACGACATAGACGTCGAATGGGGCTTTTTTCCAAGCATTGACTTGGGCAAAATGCTTCTCGATTTCGATATCATGCCCAAGCATAGAAAGAAAGTATTCTCGGACAACCTCGCGGTCCTTACTTTCAGTCATGAACCAAATCGAGCTGCCTTCTTTCTCCCCCCTTTCGTCGCTGGAGGCCTCTACCATGATATTCTGACCTAACGAGGCACACATCTCTCGATGAGCTGGTGTATAGGTGCCCTCGTGTCCGATGTAACACATCAAGTTCTCCGCTCGCATCTCTTCCGGGAGACTGGACATGAGGTCGCCTGCGGGGGCTGCCGTCGCTTCCTCGTGGAAGATCTCATCTTGCGATCTTGCAACTCCGGTTTCGCTAACGTTCTCATTCAGGTAGAATAAATTCGGGTGAATAACTTTCTGTAGCGCCTCGTGCCATTCAGGTGGGCAGTCGATGTCTTTGAGGTACAGTCGCTGGCGGTGCTCATCGCGGTAGTTGTTTGGCGTCCATTGATGCGTGAGCTGTTTCATGGCTCGCAGGTAGTGGCCGGTCGTCATAGGAACATCGGTTGCAGCTGTAATGTCTCTCACAATCTCCTCTATCAAAGATTAGCCTTTGGCTCTAGGGATCCGCTGGCCAGGGAAAGCGCCTACGCTTTTTATCATATGTCTTCTCCAGCCAGCTTACGTTAAACAGCCATTTCGGAAGAACGGCTTCCCATCCGTCAATCACTAGAGGCTTGCCGCCAATAACAACATGGAGTAGCAGGAGCTTTTCGAACTCTTGTTGCCCAAGACTTCGAATTTGTTGCCTCGATACCCGCTGAACCCACTTGAAATTGGGTGTTCGGTCGACAAGGCTATACAAGTCAAGATCTGGGGCTATCGGGTCGAATTTAGCTTGCGGGTGAAGCGAAGCCCGCATCTTGTTGGCGATTGCAACAACGTCGCGAGGAATCCGTAACGATATTTGATGGACGCGATAGTGGGGGGAGCTAAATATCAAGCTTGGTTATCCGATGGAGGGCGTGTCGAGCCTGGCTGGAGAGGGCTGGTGGCACAACTCGCCAATCAACCTCGCCACCCTGTTACCCTGCAAGTCGGGGAATTTGCAAGATGGAACTACTCCGTCGCCGTCTGGTAGGCTCACAGCTCTGTTGGATTAGTTGTTTAATGTTGCAAAAGATGTACTTTATCAGTAATCTGTAGCTGCAGCCAATTATGCGCCTTTCACGTGATGCGTCTCAGCTACCTAGGTACCTAAGGTTGCTAAGGTAGGTGGAGCCCTTGGGAACGTGCTAAATTAAATAATACGGATAATTGCCTACAAGTTTGTCTTTGTATTCTGTGACCGGATTCTCGGGATTAAAGGCAGCGGCAATATTCTGTGAAGCGAAGACTGTAAGGCCCATTCTTTTGGTGCTGAGGACTTTCTTGAGCCACAATCGCCTTCAAATACATTCAATTGTAAGATAACACCTCCGGTTTACTCTCTGAGGGCCAATCGTCGCTCACACTAGTTCAGGATCTGGTTCATCGATGAGACTTACTTCTCTTCCCAGGCCCTCGGCCTGGACTCAATGCCGAGCTCTCTCAGTGAACTCGGCAAGATTTCCTGGACAGATCAGCGTTCGTCCAGCTTTTATTCAGCTGTCCAAATCTCTCAGACAACAACCATGGCCTGGTTACCAACGAGTGATCGGGTTTCACGAAGCAAGCAAGAAGTCTCTGCCACTCATTAGCAAAGCCCCGGCTCCGGAAACTGCGATCGCATCGCCCCCAGCATTGTACCAACCACCAAAGTCCGGCATTCTTTCGATACTCCCAACTTCATGGGTTCCTTACGCTGAGTTGGTGCGAATTGATAAGCCAGCAGGAACTTACTATCTCTTCTTCCCATGTCTTTTCTCGACCCTCATGGCTGCCCCGATGGCAACCCCGATGGCAACCCCTGGAACTGTCATTGGCACCTCACTCTTGTTCTTCTCGGGAGCCCTGATTATGCGCGGAGCTGGATGTTCAATCAATGATCTATGGGATAGAAACCTGGACCCCCATGTCTCCAGGACGAGACTAAGACCGATTGCGCGCGGTGCCATCACGCCATTCAAGGGTCTTGTCTACACAGGGATGCAACTCCTGGCTGGACTCGGGATTTTACTCCAATTTCCCCTGCCCTGTCTCCTCTATGGAATTCCCAGCTTGCTGTTCGTAGCCAGCTATCCTCTCGCGAAGAGAGTCACATATTATCCTCAGTTTGTTCTTGGCCTGACGTTTTCATGGGGTGCCATCATGGGATTTCCCGCCCTGGGAATCGACCTTCTATCGCATTCTCCAGCTTTGATGGCAGCTAGTTTCCTCTACGCTTCCAACGTTGCATGGACTGTACTCTACGACATGATTTACGCTCATATGGACATCAAGGACGATGTCAAGGCCGGTATCAAGAGCATTGCTCTAAAGCATGATGCTGAGACCAAGCAAGTCCTAACAGGACTAACTCTCACTCAAGTCAGTCTTCTGGCGGCAGCTGGATGGGCAGCTGGTGCTGGACCAGCCTTCTTCATTGGAAGTTGTGGGGGCGCCTTGGCGACACTTGGGTATATGATCAAGCGGGTCAACCTCAAGAGCGTTAAGGATTGTTGGTGGTGGTTTGTTAATGGCTGCTGGATCACTGGCGGTGTCATCAGTCTTGGATTGGCGGCTGATTACACGGTCAGAAAAATCGAGGGACCGAAGACTCATGAGTCGACCGAGGGCTAAGATAGTGTATAATACTGTACCATAAGTCATACAATTAATTTTGGAAACACATTTCCCCGACCTCCATCACACGGCGTGCACACGGATTCGCATTCTTGCTTGAAGACTTGTGATCTATTTTCCTTTTCAGACCTCGTCTCCCATATCAGAACCCTAACCTGTAAAGCCGATGCAAAGCAAGCCGATTGGACTCCTCGTGCCAAAATGTCACTTCGTTTCCTTTCCCCATCGTTTTTTAAGAGCGGGGCTTCTCCTTCTTCTCCTTCCACAGAGCGAGCAGACCGACACCAGAGACCTTGACAACCTTGAATCGCACACCAGGAATATCACCCTTGGCCTTGCCCTTACGACCGAAACCAGCCAGGAGGACCTCGTCGTTCTCGTCCACGAAGTTCAAGCAACCGTCGTTGGGGACTATCAGCTTATTAGTATTTCGCTCGTAAACCGTCGGGGGTAGAATAGTGATTCGTACCGAAGGCGGTAACCTTCTTGCCGTTCTTGATCAACTGAACACGGACACACTTTCGGATGGCTGAGTTGGGCTGCTTGGCCTCAACACCGACCTTCTCGAGGACAATTCCCTTGGCGTGGGAAGAGCCACCGAAGGGCGAGGACTTAAAGGCAGTGCCCAGAGCACGCTTCTTGTAGGCGAGATCGGCCCATTTCTGGTCCTTTCGGTTCGTTCGCAGCTTTCGCGCGGCGTTAAGACCACGGGGTTTGCCTCCAGCCATTTTTGCTATCTGTCGTTAGCAGGATGTCGAGGTTGTAGAGTCGCGATGGATTGATTCGGCAGATGGGTTTGTGTTGAGGGAGCACCTACCGACTTGTCTGGTATATCGCGAGCGACGACGGTTGGTGATGTGATTTAGCGGAGTCGACGAAAAGTTAGAGAGTCGGCCAACGGAAATTGGAGGTAGGGCTTCATGGCCCTAGAGAGAGAGCGAGTGCGAATTGTGGGTGTTGGTCACATGACTTGTCACGTGAAAGATCGAACCAAAACTTGCGGTCCCACCTAGTTTTAGCCCCAATCGAGAGTGCTCCACTAATAGCTCATCAAGGACAGTGTGGACTGCGTCCAATGATTGAGTAAACACATCCTCCCAAAGATTTCCGTCATCTATATCACCTCCAATACGAATCTACTTACAGAAACTATGTCTCAAAACTTTTGGTCAGAGAACAGGCAGCGTGACCCACCGCCGGCTCTCTTCCTCCATCCGTCCCCTAATGTGTCACACATCTCACTTCCTGGCACCCAAGTGCCGGGTCAGGGTCAGGCCAGCCTGAATCGTACCAATCTCGAACGTACTCCCTCAAACCGATCGGGCACCGTCGTTTCTCCTCATTTACAGCGGCCTGGGCGAGGGCTTCTGTTGGCTGAAAGTACTAGAAGCGCTGACCGAACTGACGCCCTATGGGCTGAGATGCAAGCAACACTGGAAGAGGTAGAATTGTCAGCATCAGGTGGGACACACGTATTTGGCATAGAGCATGACCGCAAGCTGGCAGATCTTCGAGCGGCTCAAATTGCGTTGGCTCAGGCTTGGGCAAGGAGCGAGGCCGACGACGCAATCGAGACTGGGCAACGAGATCCGGGCACATCTGCTGCTGGTGATGAAGTACGCAACTTGAAGGGAGCGTTGGGCGATACGTCTAAATCTGGAGCCCCCGATATAACAGAGGGCGGTAAGAGCACGGTCGGGACTGGAAGTGTGCCTCGCCCCGAGAGCAGCGGGGCCGGTGTTGAGGGACTGGGAGCCAAGTTGGAGGAGGAGACTGAGGTGGACATTCTCCTTGCGAGGAAACGACGGGAAGCGAACGATCGATACTTCCAGAGAGTCAATCAGGGAGTCATTGACGTCGTTACTAGGCTTGAGGATGTAGCAGTCGCCATGCGCGCCGTGGAACAAGAGAGTAAGGATATTTGGAGCGAACACGATAGTGTGGTTGGGCCTGTCAGAGTATGAAGACGACTTCAAGGGCGTATAACTCAGCTTCAGCATTCAGCACGGCGTTCAGGATCAACACAGGATTCCCTTTCTTTCCAAATCACGCGGCGTTTTCTTCGGTGGGTTTGATGAAATGCCACCAAATGCTACCACGTGGTTAAAATACAACTAATGCGATTCGTTGTTCTTGGATTTCGTCTGTCTCAAGTCCAAGTTGCAGGCGTTGCTTCAAACTCACCAATATCCCATCCGCTCCTCCTTCGTCATCCATCAGAGTCGGACCTATTTCGTGTCTTACGTCACTCTTCACAATGGAGCACCCAAGTTCTTGTATTAAACCGGAAATATGCACTACCATAACAGAGGTCGCTAGACCTCAAGTCACTTGCGTGCTTGGTATTTTTGACCTCGTACTAGGGAAGCGAACCATGCGTCTCAACTTTAGGAAATTTCCCAGCCGTAAATATCACACAGACTTTCCGGTGGGTAACCAGAAAAGTTATGGATGATGGAGAAGTTGGGTGGCTTGCCAAGAGATGGTATATTCATCCATAGTCGCGGTGGATCTGATGAGACTGCCAATGATCAGAAGACTAGGTAATCAGAATGGAGAGTCACGTCAGCGTGTCATTCCAATTGAGCGAGAAGGATCACCAAAGCGCAGAGTTACGCCAGTGTAGGACGAAGGACGATGCACAGATATATCGAGAACAGGGAATGCGATGGATGGCCACATCCAAGCTTATCTTTTGGAAGACTTCAGTCAAGTAGCTAATAGAGAAAATGGACGAACTGTCAAATACGATTAAATACCTAGTGATAAGTATATGATGGCCCAGAATACCGTATGTATAGCAGTCTGCGATGGAACCTAAACCTCCCCATACCGATCCCTTGTTGCAGTGGAGGTCTCTTGGTTTGTGGAGACATCCCGCTCTCGCCGCCTCTCCATTCTAATCAATTGGGCAGTTACATATGTACTCAGGATTTCAATTAATAAAGGAATTGAAAAGATATCTCGTTTTGTTGGGGTGTGCCATCCTTCGGCGTTAACGAACTCGGGGCACGTAGCACGCCAAATTTTGCGGCAACAAGGTGGTACCCAACAGAGGCACAACCGCAGAAGAGAAGAACTTTATTCAGGCAGTATCACGCATTAGTCCCTCCTCGGAAACGGGTGGCGTGCTCCATTGCAGGTTCGAACCAGCCAAATGAAGCTAGATCGGCCCGGGGCCGTTCTTTGAGTGTCGCGGTTATACCTCGGGCGCTTCCGCTTCACGCGTGACAATGCACTCAGTGGATCGACTGTTGTCGCCATCCGCCTTGACGGTCTTCCCCATTCACTCAAAACCCATCGCATGCGACCTTGGCTCAACACCTCCAACTCACATCCACCATCACTAGACCGTCCCTACTGCGCGCCTTTACTTGACACCACAATTTACCTCGCGTTCTCGTCCCTCGCAAATCAACACTACAACTACTATCTCCTGAACCAACATGAGGCCCTTCGCATACCTCACTGCGGCTCTCGCCGTCCTTCCCGGAGTCATGGCCGTCGACATCACCAAGTCCGTCATTGTCTGGTTCGAGAAGGATAACACTCCTGCCTCCGTCATTGACAAGGCTAAGAAAGCCATCACTGATGCCGGTGGCAAGATCACTCATGTTTACGACCTGATTCAGTACGGTCACCTACATATCTGGCTAACCAGGCTGTGTAATTTGCTAACAAATCTACAGGGGCTTCTCCGCTCTCGCACCAGAACAGTCACTCGAGGAGGTTAAGGTACAGGGCAGCGACTACAAGGTCCGGGTTGAGGAGGACCAGGTGGTCTCGACGAGTTAAATACCCTCATCAAGAAGTGAAGCAATGACAAGACGACGAATTTCGATTTGATTGAGCGGGTTTTGGGTTTTGAAAGATGACTGCCAGTTTGGCAGCCATACTTAACTGGCGTTAAAAGAGAGGGCGCTCAGCAGGCAGCAAAGAAAGGGAATTACACTCGTTGCGAGGCCTGTCAGGTCTCTTTGGCTTTGATACCGACTGTTACTCGTTAGCTGGCTCGGCTTGGCACGTTCTACGACTGCACTCGTAGAATTAATAAAAGATTATGATATCTGGAGAACCACTTGAGACTTTTATTTTATTTTTATTTTTATCTTATTTTTTTGAGTGACAATGCCCAGAGTCCATGCAAGCCAGGTCATCAATCTCACATCTAAAGGAGTTCAAGAATGTCACGAAACTTACCAATTGCGTTCATTCTAGGCAACTCCATTAAGAAGAAACGACAGAACGAACCTTTTCTTCATTTGCAAGCAGAAGCACATTTTGCGTGCCAAGAGAGGAGGGGAGGAGTGATGTCATCACAGGTAGGTCAAGAAGCCGGTTTCGTAGGATACGAACTGACAAGGTGTCGGTTCAATTATCGTACGTAGGCAGAAATCAAAATTAACAAATCGCCCAAGATCTACTCCGCAAATATTACCGTTCTTACTGATGAACTTCCGAACAATGGTCAAGTAGTCTATTCAGCTTTACCCAGGTACCTGCAGGATCGTCAGTCACTAATAATGCAACCCGGAACCGTACCTGGCATTGCTTTTTTGGGGGGGCTGCTGACGATGATTCCCCTTAGATTCATAACCCCGTAACGGGGCTGTTGTGTCATCTTGGAGGTGGCCTACCAATGCATTATCAGCGATCCTTTACCACTCAAGGTTAAGAGAACACGTTACAGAACGAGTCTCTCCAATGACCGTTCAGCATGCCATGTCCTTCAGAACATCAGGGTTCTAAACAGGGAAAGTGTTCAGACAGTGTTGGCTCTTCCATTCATGCGATCTCACACAGCGGTCAAACTGAAAAGTCCAACGTCTATTGAGCTCATCCATGTGCCCGCTGTAAATCGGGTGCAATTTAGCATCGCTGTGGGCCGCATACCCCTGGATATTGTTAGATGTGGCCCTATAAAACTTGAATGGCCCCTACAGCCTACAGCTACGGGCGCCGGTTGGACTAGAAGCGATAAATCCTCAGGCTAAGCTCCATCCCCCTTCGAAGGGACCAGGTTCTGAGGCTCTCAGAACAGCGTCGTCTTCTCATGAACATTTAAATCAGCTCACCACGAACACAGCATGGAACATGATAATCATTTTTCGACATCGCCCTAACGGTTCCCTTTAAATCGAACCCGACCCTTGCCAGCAACCTCTCCCTCCGCTATGCTGTTGCCGTCATTTACTCCTAGCCTGGACATTCGCAAGAACCTACATACGCGACGCGATCCCCTCCTCCACCACAGATAGCGACATCGAAGCAATAATCAAATATGGCGCCGACGGCCTCAATAGCGCCTCGGACAGCGCCGGCCTACAGCCCTCGTGCGCAGGTCGCACTTCTCAAGGCTGTATGTATATTTCCGCCATCAAGGCATAACCAGGCCGAAGGCGCTTTGCTCATTCCTAACTCTTCCCAGGCCATCCGAGTCTTCGAACTCAAGACGTCCGCCGAATCGATCGACGACCTTGTCGATGGCATTGTCCTCGCCCAAATTCTCCAAGAGCTTGATCCCGAGTTCAATCCTTCCGAGCTGGACACAAATACCGGCACCTCACGATGGCTCACCAACAAAAGAAACATCCAAGCTGTATATAAAGGCCTCTTCAGATTCATACGTCGACAAGTCCCCGAGCTCGGGTGCCAGGCGAAAAAGTTCGATTACCATGCTATTGCCGAAGACCCGGAGCCCCAAGGCATTAGTCAGGTTCGTCTATTGAATTCATACTCGTCGCAGCATCATTTACTGACCGTAATTCCCCTCCAGTTGCTTGCTGTTATGCTCTCCGCTGCGGCCATGGGCCCCGATAATCAGAGGTTTGTTCCCCGCATTCAGAGCAGCCTCGACAAGCAGACCCAGGGAGAGATTATGCAGATCATACGAGCAATGCAACAGGACATTACCAACTCTAAGGGTGACGATGATCTCGACGAGGCCATAGATGCCGTAATGGAAGCCCGAGATATGGATCTTATTGTTGAGGAGCAAAATGCAGAGTTGCGGCAGGAACTCGACATGACCAAGAAGAACCTCTCCGACTACATCACCCGACTTGAATACCTACAACAAAGCCACGAGGAGCTCAAATACGAAAAGGAAAAGAATGATCGTGAGCTCGAGGTCATGAGGAAGGCAACTCAAGATGGCGCCAACAGTGCTGAGTCGATCAAGATCCTCGAGGCTCAGGTTCATGAGCAGATGGAAATCATTGCCAGGAATGAAGAGACGATCCGCAAATACGAAAGAAGCCAGGCACACCTCGAGAGCGAGGTCCAGCGCCTAACCCAAAAGAGCATCGAGCTTGACGAGCTCCGTGACCAAGTCATGGAATGGAAACACAAAGCCGAAGAGCTGGAAAAGAAAGCCAATACGGCTGATAGATACAAGCAAAAACTCGAGTCTCAGCAACACCTCGTCAAAGAAGTTCAAAATCTTCAGTACGAGAAGGCGGATCTCCAAGAGCAGCTCAGGGCTCTCGCAAATGACCATGAACGGAGTGCTCGCACGAGGAAGGCTGAAGATGAGCTCACTAAGATGATAACGCAATCGGAGCAACATCTCTGGGACGAGCGGAACCAAAAGACTCAGCTGATGAAAGACATGGCAACTCTGGAGGAGGAAGTCGTCCTTCTCAGGGCGAGACAGAGCCACGATGAGAACTTCATCAAAGATCTTCAGGAGCAAATACAAAATGGCGCCGGGCCCCAGGGCGGAGTCACTGGTGACTCAGGCATGGGTTTAAATCTTGAAGACGAGCTGAATGACGCGGCCGACGATGGACAGGTCAACGTATCCTTGGAGTTGTCCCGTCTCAAGACAGAAAACAACCTCCTACGGAGCACTGTTGGTTCTGCCGGAGACAACGCCCTGATTCGACGAGAACGCGATGAGGCGAAACGCCAATTCGTAGTTATCGAGAAAAATTTTAACGATATCTTTGAAAAGCATGCCATCGCACAAGACCAGATCGAGGCTCTGATCAAAAACATGACCGACGAAGGGTTAGTTCGAGCCTTGGACGAATCGAAAGGACACAGTTTGCTCACAGGTGGCTTCTACAGGTCCCAAGCATTCATTAACCTGAGGACACAGCTAATGCAAGCCAACTTCGAACTCGAGCAACTTCAGAAACTGAACCAGGACCTCAGCGTTCAGGTGGCGGACCAGGGTCGTGAACTAGTTGACGTCAAGTCACAACTCTCTGTCGTCGGAAAGGATAGCATGGAAGCGATGAATGTCTTGAAGAACACTGACAGTCTCATAAGCAAGACCCTTCAGGTCGATCTAGACCGTTGCCGCGAAGAGCTCGGCTTTGCTGCCTCCGATCGTTTGAACTTAAAGACTCAACTTGTCGAAGCACTCCTTGCCAAGGAGAAGTACCGGAAGATGGTTGAGGAGGGCAAGGACATGCAAGATGCCACCCCCTCAGACGCGGATACCTCCGAGCAGGGCAAAAAAAATAGTGAGAAGATCGGAAAGCTCCGCGCTCGTCTCATTGAACTCCGCCAGGTGAGTCCTATTGAGACTGAGAGTGAAGACGGTAGTGATGCGTGTACCGATATCGACACCAAGAGCGAGTGCAGCTATGAGGGCGATAGTTTGTGTTACTTCTTGGATCTCCCAAGAAAGGGTGGTGACTTCGGCCGAGCGGTCTGCAATGAGTCCAATGCTCTTGATCAGGATGACAACGTGAACTACAATAGCAGTGATGAGAACACACTTGTTGAATATCATGACGAGGCGGACGATGAGGAGGGCTACATTATTCTTCCCAAAACCGAACAAGCCGAAATTAAGCATCACGGGCTGGTCAAGGACCAAATCACATTTCTCTCACATCGACAGCCAAGGCGTCATTTGCCAAGGCACAGTTCTGTGGCTGAGAAAGCGTCCGGATTCTTCTCTGAATTCCTCTCAGAGAGGATTCGGTCTTGGCAAAGTTGCAGATGAAGCCATGCCCAAGTGGGCAGTGAATTATTCCACTCGCGACTCGGTGGTAGCTGCTAACACTCGGTCTTCAGCAACTCGAGAACTCGGAACAAGACAAGATCGATTTACAGCGCAAGCTCAAGGCAGCGCAGGACGGAGAGGCCGCCACCGCACAAAAGGTACGTCGTAGACGAAATGTAGATGTCAAATACACATCTATACATGGACCCTTCTTCTCTCTTCTCTCTGGCCCTGGTGATTTGTGAGTGGGAACTAACTGCCAACACAACAAGGCCGCGAGCGACCAAATTATTCGAAACCTCGAGCGAGAAAATGCCCTCATGGCATCAGCATGGTATGATCTAACGAGCCGGCTCCAGAGCAACCATGTCGTTGTTCAGCGACGACAGGAAGCTCCGAGGAGCTGGCTCAACAAGCAGAGGCAGATGGTCAATGGTCAGTTGCGCCGCCGCGACTCGCTCTACCTCTACTGACCTCCCTCGCCAGCGACCCAGCGGCGATAGGAACTCGTGGGGTGAGACCCCCTTGTCAACCATGATGTCGAATTATCGGAGTTGGTCAAGCTCCATCTTCCTCGGTTCTTCGACCGGCGAGCACCGAATCGAAAGGTACCTGCCTCTCTCTATCGCTCTCTCTACTGTCGGAGGACCCCACCTTGTTCTCAAACATCTTTGAGCCACGTCCTGGCTCCTTCTTCTATATATTTATGGAGGGTGCATTGCATTGGAAGGGAGCTTGGGGAGTTTTTTCTTTATTCATGACCATCGCTTAGACTGAATGGATGATGGTGGACATCACCATTCTGGAGGGGGAGGGAAACTGTTTTTCCTAGAGACTCAGCACCTGTGTATCTCCATATATATATATACCCTTTGCTTTTTCGTGTTTCGTTGTTGACGTTTTATATTTATGTTACCCCTCGATGAATACAGCATATCTCACGTATTACATACTATAATGATCCACAAATATCGCGGTAACAGTAATATCGCGTGAAAGAGGCCCGTGTCTAGCAGCATAGGCCCATATCGGTTGAGCAGCAAAGAAATGGCATGTGAAAAGGCCAGCAATGACGTGAGCCTTGACCGAGGACAGCGTCTGTGCCGACCGAAAGACGATTGCAGCCGACACACCCATTGCATGAAGCCAGGTGAGATGTGGAAAAAGGTCGGCGCTTTGAATGGCCACTTTTAAAACTAATGTAATAGTAGGATAGTGATACATACAAGCGTTCCTCTGGGTGGCTTTTTGTTTGCTTTTTCTTACATAAGGGGGACCCAAAAGACCACAGGGAAACCCTCTACCGTAACGCCTCAAGGCCTGGAGGACTTTCCTTCATGCCAGTCATACACCATTCATATCCAAGACGCATTTCAAGGTCTCGATGGCCACCCGGTTTCGTAGCCCCCTATAAACTCCCTTCTCCCTTGGTATTCTAGTTCTTGTTGAGGATGGCCAGGACAGACTTCCAGACCTGGCCAGGCTCCTGGCTAGCATCAACACCCTTCCAAATGCCGGTCTTCTTGTAGTAATCTACAACAGGTGAGGTCTGGTTGTGGTAGGTAACGAGACGCTTCTTGAGGGCCTCGGCGTTGTCGTCGCTTCGCTGAACGAGGGGCTCGCCAGTGATGTCGTCCTTCATGTGATCCTTGGGAGGGTTGAAGGTAGTGTGATATGAGCGGCCAGAGGCAGGATGGACTAGTCGACCAGTGATGCGGGCGACGAGGAGGGAGTCGTCGATCTCAAGCTGGACAGCGTGCTGGAGAGTCTGCTTGCGCTCGTTGAGCATGGAATCGAGACCCTCAGCCTGGGGGACGGTTCGGGGGAAGCCATCCAGGATGAAGCTGTGAGGCGCGAATAAATCAGTATGCGGTGTTTTGGATGATATGCTAGGTTTGGGAGAGGGGACCACCCGCAGAAGGAAAAAAAACCTACCCGCCCTGGCACTCCTTGTTGTTCTGGAGCTCTTCCCTGATCATACCGATCATAATATCGTCGCGAACCAAGCCGCCCTGATCCATAATCTTCTTGGCCTCCACGCCGAGGGGAGTCTTCTTGGCGACCTGCGATCGCAGCATGTCACCGGTAGCCTACGGGGGAGAAAGAAAATGTGTTAGATATTTTGGTTATAGGGTTCGGATGCATTTGCGACCGGAATTGAACTTACCAGGTGACAGCATGAGAAGCGCTCCTTGATCTTGGGAGCCTGTGTTCCCTTGCCTGTGAACAAGCAAAAGTCAGCACTGACGAAACGAGAGAAAAGCACAAATGTTGGGGAAATGCGACTCACCGGCGCCAGGAGGTCCGATCAGGATCATGCGGATCTCTTCGGTGGTGGGGGCAGAGCCAGTGGCTCGCTGCTCAAGCTTCTTAATGCGCGCGTCAAGGTTGCCCAAGACATCCTTAAGCTGCTTCAGTTCGTCCTCAACGAAACCCATTGTTGCGGCAGCAGTAGACGGTGGAGAGGAGAATTGAGGGATTGCGGAGGCGGCAATTGGAGCAGGAAGAATACAGGATGGTGATGGGGAGTTGCGAAGACGGCAGCGCGGGTGGTGATGGGGGGAGAAGGCTGAAGAAGAGGAGGAAGGCAGAGGATGAAAAGGAAGAAAGACACAGAGTCGAGAGGCAAGGAAATCTTGACTGCGTAGCCGGAGGATGGGAGGTTTTTGGGGGGAGCTATGCCAGACGTTGATTGGCTAATGGAGCGCGGCCTCAGGGATCGCGATAGGCGCACGGTACCGAAAAACACTAAAGGCACTCCTGCGATCCTTGGTCTGGGCACCGTTTCCAGCGCCCTTGGTGGCGTTGCAGGCCACTGTAGCGCCTGGGAGCGGCGGGTTAGTGGGCAGTCTAGCACGCGGCTTTTTTCCCGGCTGCAGCTTGGTCTGTGTGTGGTTCATTGTCATCTTCGAGACGAACAAATACGAGTTCAATTACCGTGGTGAAGAATAGAGGAATTGTTCACGGCGAAGGCATCAAGTACGTCATACAGGATCGAGCTGCAAGGAAATCGACATCTAGAAGGGGTGACCAGGTTTTGTCTTGTATCTCTTGGCCATTGATAGCAGTTCATGCCGATGCGCCTCACTGACGTAGCAAGCCGTAGAACATGCTTAACCCTCTTGGGAGGCAATGAGTGACTGAACAGACGAGCCCCCTAGACATGAGAACACATTTATCCACCCAGGTGGCTTAAAATGAATATTAGTTTTCTCACAAGGCAAAACGGAAGTACAAACCACCGCTCGAAGTATCCATTCGGTAGATGCTCATTTCACTTCCCTCCCATGTCCTTGGCTTTTACTCCTTCCCTCCCAACTACCGTTCCAGGGTAGGCGCCCATAATCAAAGTCCAAGAGATCTTGGGCAACATATCCGATCAAATCGATTAAACGGATCGGAACACACAAGCCCAGCCGGCACTGGTCACGGGTAGGACCAATAAAAGCTTTCGATGTAATCAATTGCATTCTAGATCACATCTCTTGTCAACAGGTTTTCGGTCATCAGGGCCGAGGCTGATTGTCGTAGGGCACTACGGGGGATCCGGGTCCCTTGATCCGAGTGTCGCCGCAGCAAGCGAAGCACGACGAGTCTTCATGTTCAGTCGGCATTGCTCGAAGGGTGTGTTCAATGGCAAATTTCACGGGCGTGGACATAGTCGGCTTCTCTGGCTCCATCTTTCCGCCTCTTAGGATTCGTCCATAAGCCAGCCATGGCACTTTGAAGCTTGTTCCCTCCCCTGGCGTCCGACGCCGAGGTCCAAGGTGTGGTGGGGGGAGAACGCTCCAAACACAGAGCAGAATACCTATCCGCACCTACACACCTGCGCCGTAGCGTCGCGCGGAGCGTTGCAAAACGGAAATGTAGCCAGCTGGACTTCCTTCTTAGGACTATTCTTTCTTGTTGAGGAGATTGCTAACTCGGTTCCCGACGTGACAATTTCCTCTCTCGGAGTATTGCGTACAGTGGTTACTCGAAGATTTTTTTACCCGGAGACGACAGGCGTTTTACCAAATATGGTGATATTGATGGAGCTGAATGATGGGGGTAACGAGACAATCACGCCGCTGGTAGACTAAGTCGATCCAACAAAGCCAATTTAAACCCATCTTCACCGATTCGATGAACTGACGCCTAACGAATCGCGGGTTCCGACGTGTTCAGTTATCCGCCCATGTGGCGCTCCAGCGCCATAGCACCTCTAAAAACGTGGCTGGTGGAAATCGCCGCACGTGACTAGAAATTCGACGAGGCTCAGACATTCTGTGCCTGCCTGGCCCAATCGGGAGCTAAGCTCTCCACGGCGAGGCAGCCTCAAGTGTACGTACGTGCAACCATCACATCCATAATCATCCCTCCATCTAACTCTCTACTTCTGTTCTAATTTTCGTCGCATTCGAATGAGACTAACGTCCGTCCCACCCTAAGACAAGCAGAAGCTGGAATCTCTCCATTCAACGAACCTACGATGCCTGCCACCACAGCAGAAACCCTCTCCCTCGTCACCCGAAACGTCACCGTTGCGCCGCTCGTCCTCCTCTCCGCCGTCGACCATTACAACCGAACCGCCTCCACCAAGTCCAAGCGTCGAGTTGTCGGTGTTCTCCTTGGAAGCAACGATGGAAAGAGCGTGAGAGTATCGAATAGCTTTGCTGGTACGTTACGCCACACACTTGAGAATCTTACATCTGATCGGGCGCTTACCAACTGTATATAGTTCCCTTCGAAGAAGATGACAAGGACCCTTCAGTGTGGTTCCTTGACCACAACTACGTCGAGTCAATGAATGACATGTTCAAGAAGGTCAACGCTCGCGAGAAATTGATAGGATGGTACCACACCGGTCCCAAGTTGCGCGCCTCCGATTTGGAGATCAATGAGCTCTTCAAGCGATATTCTCCCAACCCTCTGCTGGTCATTATTGATGTCCAGCCAAAAGAATCTGGCGTCCCCACTGATGCCTACTTTGCTATCGAGGAGATCAAGGATGTAGGTCATACCTTGCCGGATTTATAATGTCATGCTGGTCGCTAATCACGAGGCTTATAGGATGGTACCACCACCTCTCGAACGTTCGTACACACCCCTTCAATCATCGAGGCCGAGGAAGCAGAGGAGATTGGCGTCGAGCACCTGCTAAGAGATATCCGCGATGTGGCTGCCGGAACCCTATCCACCCGCATTACCAACCAGCTCCAGTCCCTCCAAGGTCTACACTTGCGCTTGCGAGATATTGGCGCCTACCTTCAAAAGGTTCTGGACGGTCAACTACCCGTCAACCATGCCATTCTTGGAAACCTCCAGGATATCTTCAATCTGCTCCCCAACCTGTCGACACCAGAGGGGGATGGCAAATCTGGCGCTGGCGAACTATCTCATGCCATGAGCATCAAGACAAATGATCAGCTCATGGCCATCTACCTAAGCAGTCTGATACGCGCTATCACGGCATTCCACGATTTGATTGAGAACAAGATCCAGAACCGACAACAGCAAGAAGAGAAGGATGCCAAGAAGGATGAAGCTAACGGCAAGGATGAGAAGAAGGAAGGTGTTAATGGCGCCAACGCCGAGTCCAAAGAGGGAGAGAAGGATAAGGAGTCTAAGGAGAGCAAGAAGTAATGCCAAAAAGTGCGTAACGGAAGAAACGTATACTAGGTCGTGGAGGTTCTCGGCGTCTGGAAGGATGCGATTCACGGCAGCATTTCTTGCCGGGGGACGGAGGGCAAAAAGCCTATTGTACATTGAACATTTCATGACGGATTACTAGAGGATGCCGTGAGGATAATACACGCCAGCCACCACCTTGAACGCCAAGAATTGTCTTTATGTCTGTCCTCGAACCTTAATCTAACCTGGCCCCTCATATTTCCGCCATGATGCCCGCCATCTCATCCCTCGTGACACTCCGATCATCGACATACTGTCCCAGCATGCCTAACCACTTCTCAACCAATAGACATGCAAGAAGATGCTTGCAACAAGGAACATCACCCGCAGAAGCGCCCGACCCATCCCGGCTTAAGTTGCCAAACGACCAATCTGTCTCTGACTGCGACGTAATGTTTTGCCCAGGTGCAGATATGGGGTGATTCGGGAAGGCGTCGAACGTAAAGCTGGCGCATGAACAGTTCCATGCACCCAAGTGAACAATGTAGCGCCGTGAAGAGAGATAGTGGTCGCGACCTCGGCGGGACATGGTTGTGGCGATGGAGCGCACGAGGAAGATGCTGTCTATCCCACCCGCGATGGCTGTATCTTTGCCGCTTACCGCATTGGTGTCTTCATTTTCGCTGTGCTCTGTGCTTGTATCATTTCGCCGTAGCCGGGTGACGAGTCCACGGTCAAGTAGATCTAATGCTGGAAGGAGGAGGTTCGGAAAGAGTACATGGAGAGTGAGAAGTAGTGGTCGGTCAGATACCCGAATCGCTTGGAGGGGAGATGAGGATGAAGCTAGTGATTGGTGAGCTGCGGATGGTGACGAAGCATCGTCGTTAGCGCCATGCAATGGGATATCGGAGATTGAATTTAACAGAGATGTTAGAAACTGGCGATGGGGTGGAAGACTCTGCATTGCCACCTGGTTGGGCCGGATATCATGGCGGATGGCCTGTTGGTGAGGATGTGAGGTTTGGCTTGGCGAGGTCATGAGTGGACTTTACATTTCATGCTGCACTTGCGGATGGCGATCGTGCCCAAGATAGCCCCAACATGAAGTATAACCATACGATCTGGATTCTTTTTTCTTTCTTTTTTTCCCTTTCAATGGTATTTTTTATTCTTATGATTTTAATACAGCTTTGGGCACCTTATCTATTTCCCACAGCATATTTTACATTTGCTTCTCAAATATTATCTCACACGTTCATACACGGCTGATTCAACGACAACGTCGACTGCTTATACCCATTCCTTAGGGTCTTTGAGCACGTCTACAAGGCGCTGCTCTCGGCTCTTAGGTTCAGGCTCATGCATATACTTCCAGCTGGCCGTTAGGGGCAGACTCATGAGAATACTCTCAACACGAGATCCAGGAGTGTTCAGACCAAAGGCGGTACCACGGTCGTGCACCAGGTTGAATTCGACATACTTGCCGCGGCGAATCTGCTGCCAGTCCTTCTCCTTCTCATTGAAGGGCATGTCCTTGCGCTTCTCAATGATGGGGACGTATGAGGGCAGGAAGGACTTGAGGCAGTCCTGTATGAAGGCAAAGGTGTTCTCCTGGTCGCGCTCAGTCTCATCGAGGTCGTCGAAGAAGATACCACCAATGCCTCGACATTCCCCTCGATGTTTGTTGTGGAAGTACTCGTCGCACCACTTCTTGAATCGGGGATAGTAGTCCTTGTCATGCGCGTCGCAGACGTCCTTGAGCGTCTTGTGGAAGTGGATGGCATCCTCGTCGAAGAGGTAAGAGGGAGTGAGATCGCTGCCACCACCGAACCACCAAGCCTGTGAAGTGCCATCCGGGTTGGCAGTCTCGAAGTATCGGTAATTGAGGTGGACGGTTGGGGCCATGGGGTTGTAAGGGTGAAGAACCATGCTCAGGCCGGCAGCAAAGAATTCGAGGGATTCAACGTTGGCGTCAAGGTTCTTGTGGTTGGCACGCATCTTCTCAATGGCGGGCCTGGGCAGAGAGCCATAGACGACACTGACGCCGACACCGGCCTTCTCGAAGACATTGCCTTCTTGAAGCACGCAGGTAATGCCACCACCACCATTGGGGCGCTCCCACTCGTCTTTGCGGAACTTCTTGCCATCGACTTTTTCGAGGCCTTCGACGATCAATTGCTGCTGCTCCTTGATGAACTTTTCCATGCGGAGGCGCATGGGGGAGTTGTTATCGACGCCAGCCTCACGCTTCTTCTGCGCATCGCGGTCAGCGAGAGAAGCGGCGTCGAGGGCGACGGGGTCAACTTCAGCCTGAAGGAATAGAACTCGTAAGCGATTGGCCCCCAATTGACCTTGGTAGAGGTCTTGATATAGGCGTAGGAGAGGGTCATACCATCTTGTAGGCAAGAGGGGCAGCGAGGCCTACAGCAGCGGCAGCAAGCCAAAGGGGAAGCGAGCTTGAAGATGAAACTCCTTGGGAAGAACGAGAACCAGTTGAGCCGGACAACCAGCGCCTAGAGGACTTCAATTGGCTCTGAGAAAGACGTGTGAAGCGCGTGGAAGGAGTCCCAAGATGCGCAACGAGGCGCTGGGCATGCCGTCTAGCAGCCATGACAGCTTTTAAGTATGGAATGGAAAGCCGGCAAAGAACAAAAGGTGGTGCTATCGGAGAAGCTCTGCCGCGTGCATGAGGCCACTCGGGCAAGCAGTTGGGTAGCGGTCAAGGCCGAATTGACCCGGATGATGGTCAGAATCGAATGTTCAGCAATTGGGTTTTTCCTAGGCCGCGGGACTTGGGAGCTGGGAACCAACTTGCAAGGGATCTGGACCCTGCTCTGGGATGGTTTGGGTTTGGGCCGTTCGGACAAATCGCCTGACGACTGTACATACTACCCCTCCGCAGGAACTGTGAGGCACGCCACTTTTGCCTCCGACATTTTCTGAGTGGTCAGTGCTTTCGTTACTCTTAGTCAGCTAATCTGGAGCATGTGAAGGATCCCGTGATTGAGACACTACACATCCTTCGGTGCCCGGAGCTACAGATATTGCGTGTACAGTGCGCACACAGCACCTGATAAAACAGTGAGGGACCTCGGTGACGGGCTTGGACAGGGGCAAAGCTGGGCGTGGATCGAATGCGGGCCGTTCATTCATGCATCCCTTACCTACACAGTAAATGCTGCGCCCCCATCAGTTTACCTGAGAATTGAATATGGCAGAGAGATGGAGATTGGGACTACAGATGGCGTGCTGCCAAATACCTACTCTTGATTAGAGCATTAGTTAATTGACAAGGACTTTGCTGGGCGACTCGGTAACTTAGAGTCAGGCCGTGACGAAGTGACCTTGAAAATCGATGTGACACAAACCAGCACCCAGCTGACAGATTAGATTGATTGACTCACTCGAAAGCACCTGAGAAAAAGCTCAAAGATGGCTCTGTCCCTGATTATATGCTGATCCGCACTGACAACACCAAAAAATTAACCTTTATTATAAATACAAGCTGGAATACATATTACTTTTAGCACATTTTGAATACTGTACGAAGCACATACATCACCCTTCATGATCACGCTTCTCGAAAGGACAGTGCGACGCCTGACGTGCTGTAACTTTCCCCGCCATCATCACCTGGCTTGCGTGCACCTGCCACCCGACGACCTCTTGTGATTCACCGGGTCCGGACACACTAGTATCTTTACAGTTTAGTATCGCAGCCCCGCGTCCCGCATCCCTTGTCGCTGCCTGCTGCTCCCTGTTCGCGCTCTGCAGCAGCACCTGGCCACAGAGGCTTACAGGCTGCTGAGGCACTCTGAGAGTTGATTCCTGAAGTTGCCCAGGCAGTACCTCTCCCGCTGCCTCCGCCACCTCTTATAATCAGGCAGGTGCCTCACCCGCCGACCGCTCATCTGTCCCAGTGCCACCTTCTGACAGTTGCGTCCGTCTTCTACTCTCTGACGCAAGTCTATCGTAACCTAATCATATTTCTCATCCTTCCATCTTCTCCGCAAACAACTCTTTCCTTGCATCCTCATCCAAAAAAACACCGCCTACTCCTCATCTCGATTTCGAGTCTTCTTATTCGCATACCGCCATTTGCTCTTATCGGCAATAACCAAAGCACCCGCCAACATGCGTAGCAAGTTCAAGGACGAGCACCCCTTCGAGAAGCGAAAGGCCGAGGCCGAGCGCATTCGCCAGAAGTACTCCGATCGCATTCCAGTGAGTATTTTTTTTCCCTCATCATTTTCTTCGCTGTTCAGCATTCACCCTCTCCTGATCAAGGGTGACTGGCGGGCAGCCGGCATTGCGGGGTGACCGCCTCGCCTGTTTGCCCATGTCGTCATCTGTCATTACCATCGACGCGTCCAAATGAGCTTCCTACTGACACAAGCCGAATAGGTTATCTGCGAGAAGGTTGAGAAGAGCGATATCGCGACGATCGACAAAAAGAAGTACCTCGTTCCCGCCGACCTCACTGTCGGCCAGTTCGTCTATGTCATCCGCAAGCGAATTAAGCTCTCCCCCGAGAAGGCTATCTTCATTTTCGTTGATGAGGTCCTCCCCCCCACTGCTGCCCTCATGAGCAGCATCTACGAGGAGCACAAAGATGAGGATGGGTATATTTCTCTTGGCTTGCTGAGTAATAAGTCATATCGCTAATATCTGTTAATAGCTTCCTATACATCACCTACTCCGGCGAGAACACCTTCGGTACCGCTTGAACTGTGTGCATGTTCGATTAGTCATCCATACCATGTCGCGAATGATGCAGGCGTTACGGTTGTACTCGGAAGAATCTATTTGGCTGGAAGGAAATGACAATTTTTGATGTTATGGGTTATATTGTGTAACCAGGGCTTGGAACGGAATAGATCTTGCGTTACGCTCCTCGATGGTCAGCCCCCGTTCCATGTTCTATGGGCGAGACGGGATTTGGACTCAGGCCTGGCACTGAATTCGGGTATGCCTCTGCGTATGTCTCTGCGTATGTCTCTGCATATGCCAGAAAGCATCCTCCCCGGTCGACGAACTCTATTGGACTTGTATGCGAGAGTATTTGTTCCTTTCACTTTGAGTGATGTTTCTAGAATTGTACCATCTGTGACCTCCTTTCTTCTGCGGCGCACGCATGAGTATCACTATGAGACGAGTAACATTACCTCGACTATGAAGAGCCCATGAAGAGAACTAGACGGGACTTCTTGTATTTGGTGTATAAGTTCCTGAACCCCCATCTTTTTGTAGCCCAGATGGCTTTATATATATATATATATATATATTTGGCTTGGCTACTTTTGTCCAGACGCATTTCGTTCGTTTTGAAAGTTGATGGTTTCCACGCATGCACTACAAGCATTTCCTGTTGACGAGGTGTTATGGTACCATTGGCTAGAGTAACCCGTCTTCTGTCGACTTGTTCACGCTTTTAGAGCATTGCAGAGAATTACTGAGATTGAAATTACGGATATACTGCTCAGACGCCAAGGTGTACTAGATCGTAGGACCCGGCCTTGAACGATCACTTAGTGAAAGCCATGACAGCGTAATGGAAGCTCCCGTTGGCATACCCTCGCCGCATGGCTCGGAACGACTGCAGAAAGGCGATGCCATCGCGGCCTTGTGTAAATGCAAATGCCCACAGGGATGGGTTCTGCACCAATGTCCAAGAAATATCCCTGAAGGGGGTTTAGAGCGAGGCTTCATGATTAGCGGGAGGTTTGTTCATACCAAGTCTTTCGGACTTCCTGGCTGATATCCTTGGGTCCAGCAAATATACCGAGACCGGCCTGTTTGGCCAAATCGACGTATCCCCGCTGAGTGCACAGAGGGGGAAGAAGCATGCCATCTAATTGTGAGTGTGAGTAAGATATACACTGATGATTGCCAATGAAATGACTGTACTTGCCTTCAATAGGCTTGATGTCCCGGATAAAAGCTGGCTCATCCAAGTTTTCAGCCTTGAACCAGTCTGCCAATACTAGCTTCCCACCAGGCTGCAAGACTCGCTTAGTACTCTCAAAGAACATGGCTTTGTTCGGAAAGTGACTCAAGGCCTCACTAATCCAAACTGCGCCGAACGTGCCTTCTTGTCCCTTGAAGAAGTCGGCCATCTTCTCAGCGTCGAGCTCGATGAAGCGAACCTTGCCTTTGCCAAGCTTGACAAAACCGTCGCCATCTGGAGTACCCAGGACTTCGGTGGACGCGAGATCGCCGGTGTTCTTGTCCTCAGTCTCTGCAGCAGCCTTGGTGAGTCGGTTGGCAATCTCGACCTGCTTGGATGAGATAGTGATGCCAGTGACGGTACAGCCATACTTGCAGGCGAGGTAACGAGACGTTCCACCGATGCCACAGCCAACATCGAGTACAGTCGAATTTACAGACAAATGCGAGAGGTCAATGAGGAGTTGGATGAGGCTGATCTGAGCCTCTTCTTTCGACTGCATTGCCTCAGATTCTGGCGTTGGCCAATACCCATGATGAATGTGCTCGCCCCTGATTATACAACCAGCAGTCAGTCAACCAAACACATTCGGGGTTTACAAGTTTAAATCAAGGCACGGGTTAAAATGACGAATGTGTGATGCTCCATTAGGATACGCACCACAAACTTAGATAGTAGTCACTGGCAAGATCGTAGTGTAGCTTGATTCTATCCTTGAGTACCTGCATAGTTGAGTGAGCCAGACCGAGGGGAGTGTCATATTGGCTACTCAGCTCGGTGGGCTGGTCATGGGCAGGTGGTGATACAGCTCCAGTGGTCATTATGAGACGATTCCACGTCAAACATTCAAAGATCAAACACAAGGGCACCAAATACACAAGGCCTCGGTCGGTCGGTTCGAGAGGCTAAAGATGAGCAGATGATCAGGGATCCTTGGAGTTTCAGGACGTTGGATGTAGGGCAACAAGACGCGGCAAAGTCGTCGACTGGGTTGGGATGATGGATGAAGAACGATTTTACCCCGCGAGGTTGCAGGTCCCATAGTTTAACTGCTGGCGTGGCTTACCTGAGGTGTCATACCCCCAACCGCTCTTTTTCCGCATGTCTCAGTCTCACATCGGGGGAACTCTGGTTAATAAGTTGAAGGGGTGGCAAATGCAGGTAAATGAAAGCCCCGCCAAGAAAGAGCGGTATAGTCTTGGAAATGGAAGCAATGGTCGGTTGTCGATCAGCACAGGAAGCAGGTGGGTGACTGCGAGTTCCTCGTGAGAGGGCTCCCACAGGGTGGGCCAAAATTCTAAATAGCTTCACCACGGCAACCTGTGTGGCATGAACTCCGTGGTGTGTGCTAGAATGTCCTTCAACAAGGCGGAGACGCCGCCTCATTAAAAGCAGAACAACCAACAAAGACAGGCGCCTGATCCATCGCAGCCGCCAGCGATCGTGCAAGGCGGTTTTTGCTATTTTGAGAGCGAAACCGGATGATTGGTGTCGGCTGCTTGAGCTTTCCATAGGCGCCTACGGGTAGTTACCAACAGGCGCTTGTGGCCAACCAATTTTGACGACCACCGTAGTGCAGAAGCTCTGACATAGATGGTCTGATGATTGGCTGATGGCCACGCATTGTTTCATTCCATTGGCAAAGACAACAGCGGCTCGGGGCGAGAAGCCGCTGCTATCCATTGCGCATACATTCATTGATTCTACAGTCCCGGTATCCTTCTATTCATGCAAGCTCAAATTTTCGTATTGGGCGCGATGACTGCCTGACCTGGCAACTTAATTACGTGTATGGGGTAAGGTGAGCATGATGTCAGTTGGAATCTGTCCTGACCGTCTCATACTTACCGGAAAAGGCACTAATACCAGTACATACTCGTGGTCAATCGCCAAACCCTCACCTACAAGCGCCTAAGTCAACAAGCAAGCAAACGTCGGCAAAATTGAGTCTTACCTCAGTGTTTCAGAGTCAAGCCTGTGACAAGTTAGAGAAATCCTGTTTCCTAGACACGCGCTATCCATGTTTGCAAAGTGGCAACCCTCTTGAACTTGCTTGGATGAGATCGGCGACTATGCGCTGGAATCGGAGTCTCCACGTGAATCAGGACCCCTGCCTTTCAGGACCCTTTTCTGGGACCGCCCAACCAGGGGCCAACCTTAGCCCTAATTCATCAATAGCCTCTTTTGGCCACTTGATTGGACACGGCGCCTTGTTCTCGACGATCAGCCCGGTCGAGCATGGACATAGTGTCACTGCTCAAAGGCGTTTACACTGATGGTCCTCCCTGCTTGAACCCTTATGTTCCCGACCGTTTCTCAACCGGGCCTGTAGTCACCAGTCGACTCTCTGCCCCAGTCACCATCTTGAATGGCCGCCCTGACATCGGCGCACTCACCGTCTTGTGGCTGGTCGTAAAGCCATGGACTTTGCAGGTGGGCGGGCTTGCAATGGCGTCAGAGTGCGTCCCCTGACTTGGCCAAACATGCGTTGTCTTTCGTATTGAATAAATGCTGGCTCTCTACGCCCCTCTGCTGATGGTGAGGTTTGGAGAGAACGGGCACCACTCACTTATCGTTCCGTTGGTGTTTCCCCTCTTGCTCTCGACGTGAGTCACTTATATATCTCTCGATTACCGACGATTCATTCACTTGATGCTTCCGTTTTCGAGACTGTGACCTCCGTTGTGCAAGTGTTTACGAGTCAAGTATAAACGGAGCGACTACTTCTATGCTTGCGGCTGGGCCCAAGCGACAACATATCTCAACATCAACCCCAACCTCAGCTCATCGCGGAGCCTCAACGAAACATTTACAGTTATCCATTTCGTATTCCAGAACCCTTAATACGTACCAGGCCAGACAAGGCGACCCTTGTTTCCTTGGCTTTGTTTGGAATTATCTGTGCCCGGACTCAACGAACGCCCCGACTGGCTCAGCTTGGGTGGGCGCTTAGGGTCAAAGAGACCCTCGCTCTAAGCGCTGCCGCTGACTGCCAACAAAGAAAGGTCTTTGAATATTTGGCTCTATTCTCGAGTGATTCTGACTAGGGGTCTTTTCTTTCATTGGTGACTCTAATTGTGGAGTGGCTCAGGTGAGTGCAAGGCCTATTCACCTGCATACAATCACATGCCCTCTTATTGTCTTTGGGGCCTCCCGCACTTTTTCTCCCATTTGTCTTCCATCCATCGCTATACATACGTTCACGCGCAGCACGCAACCACTTAGACATCATGCATCCATAGAACACTAGAGCTGGCATCTCTATTCATCCTTACTTTATTGTTTTTCTTTCAGTCTCTGTGTTTCGAGTCATCTAATTTTGTTCACCTTCTCTTTAATCTACACCAATCCGCCTTGCCATAGTCAAACCTCATCCTCTCCCATTCTTACTACGACCTTCCATCTACTGCTCCTGGCGAGTATCTAGACCTCATACTTACTCATCAAGATACCAAGATGTTATTCTCCTCACGGAAAACCGACGGCAATGGCGCCTACCCGGCCGTTCCCGACACCCTTCGTTCAGAGTCCTTCGAAATGAACGACATGCATAAGGCGCAGGAGGCCCGGCCCGACACTGCGCCAACTTACACCCCATATCTCAGCCTCCGCTCACGACTCTCTCAAATATGGCTGAACCGCTGGACCATCCTGCTTATTTTAGTCCTAATTCGGGTCCTCATTCTCATTGCAGGTCTCAATGACAATGTTGGCGATGCTAAGACCAAGGCCCTCTCGGCCTGCACCAAAGTTGAAGACATTGGCAGTGCCATGGCATCCATGCCTCACTACCTTTCGGTAGGTGTCAACGAGGTGGCTGCTTCGGGAATCGAGAAGTCCGTTGAAGCCATGGTCTATATGCTAGACCTGGTAATACAGGGCGTCGAAGCCATGATCGTCTTCTACATCGAATTTCTCACTGCTACATATACCTGTCTCATCACCGCCATGGTCCATGGTACCCTCGATGTCGTTGCCAACGTCACTGAGGATGCCACTAAGGTCTTCAACGATCTCGCTAGCAAGGTCGTGAAAGAGATTAAAGACCTTTCCGATGATTTGGAAAAGGGCATTAAAAAGGTCACCTCAAGCATTGAAGATTCAGTCTTTGGTGACCTTGTCCCTGACATCCCTGACGTCAACTTCACCGAACCCATCAACAACCTCCAGAACTTTAGCCTTAACGCGACTGACTTTGTCTCGGATGTACGCCAACTCAACAAGGATCTTCCCACCTTCAGAGAAGTCCAGAATATTACAGCTGAGGCCATCTCCATTCCTTTCGATCTGGTTCGCAAGCTTCTGGACAAAGAATTCGGTACCTACAAATTTGACAAAGACTCATTCCCTGTTGCCAAGAAGCAAGAGCTCTCGTTCTGCTCAGACAACGACACCCTAAATCAGTTCTTCGTCAAACTGTTCGAACTCATTGAGAAGGCCAAGAAAATATTCCTTGCCGTTCTCATCGTCATGGCATTTCTGGCAATCATTCCTATGGCTCTGTTTGAGATTGCAAGATGGAAGCGAGAACGCCACCATGCTCAGCTCATGTCCGAGAACGCCTACGACCCCATGGATGTTGTCTACATAGCGTCCCGCTCGACAACTGCAAGCTTCGGCATCAAGATTGCTTCGCGATTTAAAGGCAAGAAGCAGGTCTTGGTGCGTTGGTGCGTTGCCTACGCCACCTCTCCTGTCGCCCTTTTCGTCCTGTCTCTCGCAATTGCCGGCTTCTTCTCGTGCTTCTGCCAGTGGCTTCTGATCCGGGCCATGAAGGAAGAGGTTCCCGAGTTGACACAGGAGGTGGGCGCCTTTGCAGATGAAGTCGTAGGTAGTTTGCAGAACGTGTCTACGGAGTGGGCCAACGATGCCAACAGTGTCATCACCGACTTGAATGATGACATCAACAACCACGTTCTTGGCTATGTCGCCAACGCAACGGATGCCGTCAACGACACCCTGACAACCTTCCTCGACACTATGAACGATGGTCTCAATGAAGTCTTTAACGGCACTATCCTTCTAGATCCGATCAAGACCGTTCTGTTCTGCACAATCGGCAGCAAAGTAGAAAACGTACAGAAAGGTCTAACGTGGGTCCATGACCACGCCAAGGTCACCTTCCCGCTCTTCGCCAACGATACTTTCAGCGCCGGAGCCAACGACTCAATCAGCGGTGATTCGGACCTCAACACGTTTTTGGCATCCCCGTCGAGTGGCACTACTGATGAAGTCTCGGCGGCCGTCGAATCCGTGATTCAGTGGCTTCACAACAACATAATCCAGGATGCACTCATCGCTACCGGCCTGCTTCTTCTCTATGTGATTGTTATCCTTCTTGGGGTAACCCGCACGCTCGCCGGAATGGCAACTCCCGACAAAGGCCGTGCAGAAGGTGGCATGCGGTACAATGGAGATGACGGGCCGGAGGTGAATCCACGCAGCGGACATGACCAGTTTGAAGGCCAGCACGGCACCTCATTCCCTCACTTCGGTTCGTCTCCGGGAGAAGAGGACCCTTACAGCACAGCGTCTGGTGGGCGGGATCAACCGGCCATGTCAGGGGCACAAGGCCAACATCCAGCACAAGTTCGTGGACATCAGCGGAGTAACTCATACGGGCACTTTGAGTCGGATGTCAAGTATTAGACTGGCATGAATATGCAAACGGAACCTGCACAGGTCGGAAAAGGGGAGGTGTATTGTAGTTCCTTACTTTTGGCCTGGCTGGACCGTGCCGAGAGATTCTTTCCGTGCTGATTGCATGCATGAAGCGGACGCAAGTTATGATTTTGATCTGGCATTTACTTTCGGCGTTGGGAACATGTTGGACATGGAGGCAACTCAAACAAACACATCATGGTTATTTCCGTAGTTCTTACATTGGATGAAGGGATGAAATATAGATACCATAATCGTCGGTTCATTTGTCAAGGGCCGAGGGGAGATGAATATTAGGGATCTGAGCTGCGGCCTACGCACATTTGGAGTCTTTTGTAGCCTTGATGGCATTATTTGCTTTGTTGATAGTCCATAGATTGAGACAAGAGAACAACAACATAGCAGATGTGGCTACAAACACAATGAATCCTTTTTGACCTGGTCTCCGCTCGCTCCGCAGAAATGAAGTGATTGTTGAATGGTGGTGATGACGTAGTAAACGCTGACGATTAAGTGAGTCATGCATTACAGAGCGGCGGAGCAGGAATCTTTTAGATGATGAGCCAACATTGTGATGCTGATCAAGCTATTTGGATTGATGCAACGGGTTCATCAACACAGCGTTGTGACCTGTGCCAAATGGGAGGCACAGGTAATTGCCTGTTTCGGCAGGTCCGGGTGCGGAGGTGGGGCTGCATGCTGCAAGGCGGGAGCGCCTGCAGGAGCGGAACGGGGGAAGGTGTGACGGAGAGCATTCTTCCGGAATCGGTGGCGCACTTTCCACCAAAAAATAGTCGGTTCGAAGTGGCGGATGAAGCGACTTGGTTGAAAGTAAAAGGTGACTCTTGCATAAAAACTCTCCTCTGTCGCTCTTCTTTCAATCCTCTATCCTCCGCAAGATTCAAACCAATCTCTCCCCCCCCCCCCACCGGGCTCAACGAAGAAGTAGGAAAGTCGAAGATACAATGGAGGCCATCAAGCATACTTTCCAGCGCTGCAAGGCGCAGAACAGGGTCAGTTCTGACCCAAAATCTGCCCCTCCTCGCACTGCATGGCGGGGTATTGGGGATTGAAATCGCAATTTCACAAAATCCAAGTAGAGCCAACATGCTGACGATGATTTCAATTAATAGTCTGCGCTGGTGGCATACGTCACTGCTGGTTATCCTCATCCCAAGGATACTCCCGATATTCTCCTTGCTCTGGAGAAGGGTGGTGCAGGTAAGCTTTAACCGAGGGTTTCAAATTCTTTGACTCCCAATAACCGCTGACAATTTTTTGCCAGATGTTCTCGAACTCGGCGCTCCCTTCACTGACCCAATTGCCGACGGTCCTACCATCCAGACTGCCAACACTGTACGTGAACGAATCCCCTCCAACTGCCGGGACCCAGCAGAGAAATTAACTTCTCATTATAGATCGCGCTCGAGAATGGCGTTACCATCGAGTCGACCCTTGGCATGGTCAAGGAAGCTCGATCCCGAGGCCTCAAGGCCCCTGTTCTACTCATGGGCTACTACAACCCTCTGCTGAGCTACGGCGAGGAGCGTCTGCTCCGCGACTGCAAGCAATCCGGTGTCAATGGCTTTATCGTTGTCGATCTCCCCCCGGAGGAGGCCGTTTCCTTCCGTACCCTTTGCAGCAAGGGCGGTCTCTCTTACGTTCCTTTGATCGCCCCCGCTACCTCCGATACACGTATGAAGATCCTCTGCCAGCTTGCCGATTCCTTCATCTACGTCGTCTCTCGAATGGGTGTCACCGGTGCAACCGGTACTCTCAATGCCAACCTCCCCAATCTCCTTGAGCGAGTCAAGAAATACAGCGGCAACAAGCCCGCCGCTGTTGGTTTCGGTGTCAGTACTCATGAGCACTTTCTGAGCGTCGGAGATTTGGCAGATGGCGTTGTTGTTGGCAGCCAGATTATCACCACCATTAAGAATTCTGCTCCCGGAGAGGCCTGTAACGAACTCGAGAAATACTGCTCTTATCTTTCCGGACGAGGTGCCGAGGAGATTGCCAAGCAGATCGAGAAGGACGTCGATGTCATTGCCGACGCTGAGATTTCGGGTGGCCAGAGTGCCCCCCCCGCCGACATGATCACTGCTGAGGAGGATAGCGCGCTGGTGGCCCAATTGGCTGCTTTGCACGGCAAGATTCCCGAACGATTTGGCGAGTTCGGTGGCCAGTACGTTCCCGAGAGCTTGATGGACTGCTTGTCTGAATTGGAGGAGGGTTTCAACAAGATCAAGGACGACCCCTCATTTTGGGAGGAGTACCGATCATACTACGACTACATGGGCCGACCTGGTCATCTGCACCTTGCTGAGCGACTTACCGAGCACGCTGGCGGTGCTAACATCTGGTTGAAGCGTGAGGATCTGAACCACACTGGTAGCCACAAGATCAACAACGCCTTGGGACAGCTTCTCCTGGCTCGTCGTCTCGGAAAGACTCGTATTATTGCTGAGACTGGTGCTGGCCAGCACGGCGTGGCCACCGCCACCGTCTGTGCCAAATTTGGCATGGAGTGCACTGTCTACATGGGCGCTGTAAGTTTCCTTACTCGACTAACCTTGACACATGAAATGGCTAATATCCGAAATAGGAGGATGTCCGACGACAAGCCCTGAACGTCTTCCGTATGAGACTACTCGGCGCCAAAGTCGTTGCTGTCGAGGCTGGCAGCAAGACTCTCCGAGATGCCGTCAACGAGGCCCTCCGCGCTTGGGTCGTTGATCTTGACACCACCCACTACATTATTGGCTCCGCCATCGGCCCTCACCCATTCCCTACCATTGTTCGAACGTTCCAGTCCGTCATTGGCGATGAGACCAAGCAGCAGATGCTTGAGAAGCGTGGCAAGTTGCCCGATGCCGTTGTTGCCTGTGTTGGCGGCGGCAGCAACGCTGTCGGCATGTTCTACCCTTTCTCTAACGAGCCTTCGGTCAAACTTTTAGGTGTTGAGGCTGGTGGTGACGGTGTTGACACTCTCCGACACAGCGCTACTCTTACAGGTGGCTCCAAGGGAGTTCTTCACGGTGTGAGGACCTACGTTCTCCAGGACCGACACGGACAGATTGCTGAGACTCACTCCGTCTCCGCCGGTTTGGACTACCCCGGTGTCGGCCCTGAACTGAGCTCCTGGAAGGACAATGAGCGAGCCAAGTTCATTGCTGCCACTGACGCCCAGGCCTTCCTTGGGTTCAAACTGATGAGCCAGATGGAGGGTATTATCCCTGCTCTGGAGTCAGCCCACGGCATCTACGGTGCTATTGAATTGGCCAAGACCATGAAGAAGGGCGAGGATCTGGTCATTTGCCTGAGTGGCCGAGGGGATAAGGATGTGCAGAGTGTGGCGGAGGAATTGCCTAAGCTGGGCCCTCAGATTGGATGGGATCTTCGATTTTAAGCGGAACACGAATATACCAAAAGGATGTTAGGCGATATGTACCCGCATTTTAGAGCAGGATGATTGTAGCATGGTCATGAAAAATTTAGTGTTTATATATTTTCTTGGTGATGATACATAGGCTGGTTGGCGTTCATAAGAGACAATAAAAAGGGGCTTTTGGTACACAGAATACACAGAGGTATTACACCGTAACAGTGGGCTTGTTTGTCTGGCTGGCCTGCACGGCCTCGGCAATATCGAGTTCCCTCAATAGTCGAGCCTCCTCCTCATCTGACAGCTCCTCGATGCCTTCCAGATTAGCCAAGTCCTCCTCGCCTAAAACAAAAGCGTCCTGCAAGGCCGATGCCGCCTTAATCTCCTCCAACGTCTTTTGGCTGCGGATGCTCAGGGACCCAGGGGTAGCAAAGTCGAGAGCGTACTGGATAACATCGTCCCGGTCCTCAATCGGTTTCGTAGGCAAACCGAGAGCAACACGCTCCTTGTTGAATTGCTCCTGAACGCCACGAGTCTGCATGACCAACCACCGCAAGTTCCAGCCACCGGGGCCCAGCTCTTTTATTCGCGCAGGCTTGCTCTTGAGCAGATACTCTTGCAGTCCGCCCTCGCGCCGGATGGTCTTCAGTACACGGAGAGTAAGGCGGGTCTTGATGTTTGCATCGAGCGACGGCACGTAGAAGCTCTTGACGTGGACGTTGGGGCGCCAGAAGCGGCGGCACTTGTTCCCGTACTTCTCAGCGACGCGGTTGCCGAAGCGGATGCGGGCGGCGCCATAGAGGCCGCGGTTGGACTGTTTATAAATTTGGCGCTCGCCGTAGGGGTAGGGCGGGATGAGACGGTCGGGAAGGCGGTGGGGTTTAATGGTTTTGGTGAGTTGGGGTAGGGTGGTGCTGAAGGACCGGACGGAGGAGGAGGGCTGGGAGAAGAGGGAGGCGAAGGGCCGGCGGGTGGAGGCCAAGGACGCCATGATGGTGAAGTGTCGTAGTCGGGGTCTTTGGCGTTTTCTTGTCAAAGGTTCGACGAGCCGAGGGAACTCCGGGTGATGGTGGAGATTCGGTCGAGTCTTTAAAGACGAGGCATTGACCTCAATTGGCGTCCGGAATTGGGCGTCGAGGGTTCAATTGGGCGGCTGTCCAGCTCGCGGTCTAGAATGCGCTGATCGGCTCAATGATGCTCTCTTGAGAGGTTTTGGGAAGAATTTTGGGACCTGGGACCTGAGATCCGGAGGCTTTGATGTTCCGACCCCGGGTGGTGCACCCATGCTACCGGGTATTGCTACTGGTGTGGACCCGGGAGCTCCCGCCAATCAGGTGACTGCGTGTGCCGTTCGCGCAACTGACTGGGGGGTTTTGGACTTGGAGAGATGCATTTAACTTACACCCTTTCAAGTACGGATAAGTCGTCTTGAAAGTACTGATGTTGCCAGTTCATATCCCATAATGTCTACGTTCCCGCCCGTTGACGAATCTGTCCTGCAGAACAATCCTGACTTTACAAACCTATACAAAAAACTCACCCATGTTATTCTCAACCCCGATGGCTCAACCAAGGACGACCCCGCGGCCAAGGAGCGCGCAGCTGTTCGAGAGGTGTGTTTACTTCACCACTAGTAACACATGATGGATATTCCGGCTGACAACCAATTCCATCGGCAGGAGCTCGACCGTCTTCGCCTCATAGCTGCAAAGCACCACCTCATCACACGCACCATCGCAATGGTGACTCCTACAGATCCCAGTCCCGCTTCGAAGACGACTCGGCTTCGCCCTCTCCACCAACAACCACCCCAAAAACAGCAACAACTAGGCCTTCCGGAACCTCTAACAGATCTTCTTCTTCTTCTCCCGCATCTTCTGGACCCCGATTCTCCTCCTCTTCCGCAAGACTCCCTCGAATTACTTTTCTCCCACCCACCTCTCTCCGACATCGAATCCCTCCTCCCAGCCCTCGCGCCCCTCATCGCCTCAGCCTTACGATCTTCTGCTCTGAGTCTCGCTCGTATTGCCCACCCTTCTACGAATCCATCCTACCTTCATCGCCATATCGCCGCTCTCCCACAAACCCTCTCTACCCTCCGCGCGGACCTAGCCGCTGCCCAATCTGCTCTTCTCGCCGACCGCCTCCGCGCCCTTACCGCTTTAATTACTCTCCTCCATGCCTCAACCCAAGCTCTAGCCCACCTCGTCCGCGCCCTAGAAGCCAAGCATGGCGTCGTTGCTCGCAGTCTGGAGCTCCGCGCCACCGAAGTCAGCCTCCAAGCCCAGCGCCATGATGCCGACGCTGCTCTCGCGGCCGCATCTGTTCGTCGAGATGTCTATGACCCCGAAGCCATCATGGCACTTAAAAATTATGCCGCTCACCTACGAGATGCTAAAGTCCGCGCCGAGGAACGTATTCGTGGACTCCAGACTGAGCTGGGCGAGTACGGTGTCGGCGTTGATGGCGGTGAGAGTAAGCAAAAGATCATGAAGGAAATGTCTCGTGTCTATCATGAGATGGGCCGACAGATGGAGGACGTAAAGGGGGATCTCGAGCGTTTACATTTGAGCTAAGGAAAGAAAAGAAAAAGAAAAAGAAAAAAAAAAACTTGCGTGAGCCGTTGACGAGAAATGATAGATGATGGAAATGTCGTGGAATATGTTTTTCATGTTTTCAATATTGGAGTCTTGTTATCTTCATCAACTTATACCCCTCCCTGTGCATCACGTCATGATAGATTAGATTTGAATATCGTCAAGGGAAGTACGTGTCTATTATCCAGTTACTCGTACATTGATCTTCGTTTAGTCTCTGTTCCTTCTCAGCCAAGCATGTGTTTCATTCTGACTGGAGACTTGAGGGTATTTGCAATCCATCTCAGACCGACACTCCCGGTTCATTAAGGTTTCCCGTGAAGCTGCTCCGATCTACTTTTTCCTGCGGTTAGATCCAATCAAGATGTCAAATAGCTTGCCTGGACCACCGTCACACCTGTGCACCCGCGACCTATCTCCACACTTCGCTTAACCCCGGATGGCGTAGATAGCCTCAGCCAGGCGGCCAACGTTCTCAGTGGTAATACCAGCAACGGAGATACGGCCATCCTTGGTGGCGTAGACGGAAAACTCCTCGGCCAAGCGGTCCATCTCCTCGGAGCTCAAACCAGTGTAGGCGAACATGCCAATTTGGCTGGTGATGTGGGACCAGTCCTGCTTGGAGCCGAGCTTCTCAAGGTTCTCCTTGAGGAGGGCACGCATGGTAATAATGCGGTCGGCCATCTCCTTGACCTCACCAAGCCACTGCTTGTACAGGGTGGGGTTGGTTAGGATCTCGGAAGCGATGCGAGCACCGTGGATGGGGGGGTTAGAGTACAGGGGGCGGATGAGGATCTTGACCTGAGAGTCGACACGCTTCTTCTCAGCGGCGTCGGCACAGACAATGGAGAAGGCACCAATACGCTCACCGTAAAGACCCTGGGGTGCTATTTAGCAATTGAGAAGTCAGGTGTCAGAATCAGTGCAACTCACCATGTTCTTAGCGAATGACTGGCAGAGGGCAATGTTGTGGCCCTGCTCAACGAAGTGGCGGACGGCGAAGGCATCCTTGTCACAATCACCGCTGGCAAAGCCCTGGTAGGCCATGTCGAAGAAGGCAAAGTGGCCCTTCTCCTTGACAACGTTGGAAATCTCCTTCCACTGCTCCTGGGTGGGGTCAACGCCAGTGGGGTTGTGAGCGCAGGCGTGGAAGAGGAAGATGCTGCCGTTGGGAGCAGCCTTGACATCGGCGACGAGACCCTCGAAGTCGAGGCCAATAGTCTTCTTGTCGTAGTAGCGGTACTGCTCAACCTCCAGACCGGCATGGCTGAAGACGGCCTTGTGGTTGGCCCACGAAGGGGTAGGGATGTAGATCTTCTTCTCGCCGGGGAAGAATTTGGCGAGGAAAGCAGCACCCACACGGAGGGCACCAGTGCCGGAGATGGTTTGAGTGACGGCAATGCGCTCGAGGGCGGGGTTCTCGGCACCGTAGGCAAGCTTGGCGGCGGCGGGAGCAAACTCGGGGACACCGGTGATGCCGGCGTACTCCTTGTTCAGCTTGGCATCGACAACCTTCTTCTCAGCCTCGCGGACGGAGGGGAGGACGTAGGGCTTGCCAGCATCGTCGCGGTAGGCACCGACACCTGTGGGTCGTAGAAAGGTCAGATCATGAGTGGAGTATGGGAGTTTATGTTGACTCATGTCATGATGGCGAGAAGAAAATAAAATCGCACGAGGCGAGGAAGGGTAACATACCCAAGTTGATCTTCTTTTCGAACTTGTCGGCCTTGAAGGCTTCGGTGATACCTAGAGATGATATGTTAGGGTCAATTGGTGACAAAGTGAGGTGTTTTGCATCTCCTCCACCCCTTATATCGGGGGAACGGAGGAAAATTCAATTGGCATGAGACGTACCAAGAATGGCCTATTCAACGAAGAAACAAGCAATTAATCAGTAAAACAGCTCCCAGGCAGCTTTAGAGCAGGCATATCAACTTACATCCTGCGAAAAGTTAGCATTTAGCGGGCTCAGAGAAAGTCAATTGGCTTAGGGAAGCTTCATACAGGAGGACCCTGGGCAACGTTGGCCCAAGTGGAAGATGCTCGCAGGACGTTAAGCTGAGCGGGGCGAAGAGCAGCCTTGCGGCTGGCGACTCGAAGAGTGGACAGCATTGTGAAAGAGAAGAGAGGAATGGAGGTTTGGGTGGTGAGGGGATGAAGTGGACGGAGGAGAAGAAGAAGAAAGAAGGAGGGAGGAAGGAAGGAAGGAAGGAAAGAAGGAGGGAGGAGGAAGGAGAAGTAAGAGGGAAGGCGGAAGGCGCAGGTGGGTAACCTAAGGTGAGGGCTGTGAGGCAATGCGATGCGCGGAGGTGAGCAACAAAGGGTGGTCACTGTGGTCCTTCCTGGTCAATGCCTGGCATCCATTGCTCCTTCCCTGGTCTGGCAGTTCTGGCGCACTGCACACCAAAACGTGGGACATCTGGGCGATCGGAGCTGCACGGAGCCCAGGGTTTAGGAGCTAATAGGCCAATGAGAAGGCGTCATGTGGTTCGAGGCCCTGAAAACAAGGGCTCCACCCCAGCGCGGCACCCACGAAGCAAACATATGCCAGCATGCGCATTTGACGCCCCCCCCCCGAGAGCAGCAGTATCTGCAGCGTGGGTAGGGTGCGGGTGGGTATGTAGACAGGAGCCGAGCGTGGGATTTTTTTTTAATTAATTTTAATGACAAGCGCGCTTTTCTCTTTCTCGCTCTTTCATCAGTAAGCCACAAACGGTAACAGCTGGCGGGCTCGGTGACTCGGTGTCTTGACGACGGCGGGAATCTTTGATGGACAGAGGGATCTTTTAGTGGGTCTACCCCGGACATCGGCGCTGGTCGATGCGCAAAAATGCCGGTTGAAAAAGAGAAAACGGCCAGGAATTTAACGACATCGGGGGGTTGATATGGTGTTGTTACTATTACCAGAACGTCAATTGTACGCGGTCCGCGAAGCATATTACAGTGCCCCTTCGTACGGTACTCCGTTCAGGGCCCTTATAAACCTCGCACCCGTCTGAAGCAGAGCAAGCCCCCTGAGTGGTGCGCCTGATGCGGCCGGACGGGAGTTCTTCGCATTGCTCCTTATCCACACCTTGGCTTCCTTTTGTCCACTGTGCTCCAACTGCCCAGTCAATTTTGAATTGAGACATAATACGATACTACGTACGTACGTGTTGTTTTTACTAACTAGAGCTATCTAGCTACAGGTTGATTCCATCAGGACCCCCGTTCTTTTGAAACAGAACCCAGTGCGATCATCGGCCGTGGGCGCCTACCGTCTAACATCTACGTATGGGGAAATGTTGGAGATTGATAAAATTCGGGGAAAGAGACACCGAAAATCCGTAAGTTAACTTGAGGTAAGGCAATCAGTCACCACCGCCAATTTCCGTGTCGCCCCCGGACACTGTCTTGACTCGAATGTACCTTTATTTCTTTATGTCTTTATTTTTTTTACTTTTTGTGCACGCGCATTTTCATTCAATTCACTCCCACCGGATACAACCGCATCCTCTATTTTCTCTCTCTCTTATCTCAACCAGATATTTTTATTCACCTTCCACTCCGCTGCTCCGGTCTGCTCCGGAATCCCCCGGTCAGTCTTCAATACCTCACCACGCCCTCGTCTCGAAGACCCTCTTTTCACTCCGGACGTTCCAGCTTCCCCTCCGCTTCTCCAGCTAAACTGGGTACCAAATTGACCGCTAACGCTTCCGTTACCGTGCTCAAGCCCTATTCACCCTCCCGGTGTGCATCATTGGCCCTTGCCTGAGTCTCTCCGCGCCGGACAACCTTGCAGACCGCCAACCCCTGGAAACCGCCTCTCTCACCTTCGGTGCCCACAGCGTCGCCGCTCATCGCGCTGCCGGTCCCATCCCATTTGCGCTAACCGGGCCGGTTCTCCTGTGGAACGGCCAGAATGAAGGTCAACACAACGCTCATCGAATTTATCTGATCCGGTCCACGACCGTGGGGAACATGTACATGCCATCAATTGCAAAGTAAATCTCGCTTATCGTCATCATCATCGTGATACGTATGTTCAAATTATCTACCCTCCATCATCGTACATGCTGCATATATGTACTGTAGCTCATGTTGGTTGGGATGCATGCGACCACGCGACAAGCTCAATCCCGACAAAGTTCCGAGATATCGCCCTTGAAGTGATCTTAGCTGCATCGATCGTGTCACACCCCTCATTAGGCTGGCATGCGCGCAAGGGCCATTCCCCTTCCTCTCCTCATAGAGCGTAGATCTCGTTAAATCCCCAAATTATTTACGCCTTATCGTGGGCCTTCTCCAATGCCAAAACACCAACTTTCTCATATTGGTTCAGGACCTTCTCTTCAACAGTCTCGTGGAACACATTAACCTCGGTCTCAGCAAACTTCCTAGCACTGATGCGGCGCTCAAACAGGACATCAAGTTCGGCAAAAGTTCGACCGTTGGGCTCGGGAAGTCGGAAGTAGGTATAGATGATGCACAGGAAAGCGATACCACCCTATATCGATTGTCAGCATCCATTCTCATTTTCAACTCCCAACAACGAGAGATCAATCTCGGTAGCAGGAGCATGTAGTTGTGTACTCACCCAGAAGAAGCCGGTATAGTTACTCCAGTTCCAGGCTGTGGGATTGAGCATGTACGGTGTGAGAACACCATTGACGATACCAACCACGTTGCTGTGACATCGTGTTAGCTGCCATGAAGCAGGATAAGTTGGTCAGAAGGTGAACTTACTAAAGATTTCGACCCAGCACAACAGTCTTAATCTGCAGACGACGAGACGACATCTCGCCGACCAGCGAGTAGGCAACAGTACCAACAGTCAGCTGGTAAACAAGAGCCCAGCCGATCATGATGCTTCCAGTAGCAAGAGACGCCTTGTCGCGATGGCTGTCGGGAACAAGTCCTAGGAATCCTAGGATGAAAAGCATGGTGCAGAGACCACAGAGACCGTACAAGTACAGAGATCGGCGACCAATTCCCAGCGTCATTAGACCCCAGGCTCCAAAGACACCGACCATGTTGATAGCGTATTGGCCGAGGGCGAAGCCATACGACTTGGACTCAGAGAGACCGGCCTGCTGGAGGAAGTAGGTGGAATAGTTGGAAAAGGAGTTGCCACTCAGGTTCTGGATGGCCCAGACCATGCAGACGATCTCAGTACGGCGAAGGTCAACGCCCTTGAAGCAGTCCAAGTAGGAGGCACCGGCAGTGATCTTCTCTTCTAGGGCAGTAGTGTGGACCATCATGGCAATGGTCTCATCGGCATCGAAATCGGTCTCACGGTCAAGGCTGGTCAGTCGAAGTAGAGATTTCTTTGCATCCTCAAGACGACCCTTACGAACCAGCCACCAAGGAGACTCAGGAGCAAAGAAGATGATGATACCGAGAGGCAGGGGCCAGATCCATTGAAGGGCGTAGGGAATTCGGTAAGCCCACTCATCCTCACGGTCCAGCATGGCATAGATGATTCCAATACCAATTTCTTGACCAACTCCCCAGCAAAAGTTGACGTAGGTGGTGAGGTAACCACGGAGGGCAACGGGACAGACCTCGGAGGCATAGGTAATTGTGATGGTCTGGAAAATACCCCAGGGAATGCCGCAAAGAATCTCGGCAGCGAGCAGTGCCTGAACGTTTTGGGCAGTGAAGAAGATGGTGATACAGCCGGCCAACCAGACGAGGAAACCAATAATAGTGTAGCGGTAACCGAAGCGCTCGGAGATCCAGCCATTGATAAACAGACCGATGATGGAGCCGCAGTTGGCACCCTGTTCAAGGGTTAGCGTATGTACTAGTGATGCAGATTCCGCTGCACGATGGTTGGTTTTGAAGTTTCCTTTTCAACTTACATTGCTCAGACCAGCTTGCCAAGGGGCGGGAATCTGATAGGTGCCATCGTCTGTGAGAACACCATACTTCTTGTTGAACTGGGGAAAGGCATCTGTTTCGTGGAGAAGAAAAAATTTGGTTAGTAAAGATGTTCGGTTAAGAAGAGTTTTAGAAAAGTGAATAATCTTACAGAAATTATTAACCAAGCTCATTTGAAACCCTTCCATAACAATGCAAGTAGATATGAGAAGACTCCATGCAATAGCCTTGGGATACAACTTGATGCCCTGCCGGAGGGTCATCTTGTGCTCCTTCTCAGCAGCATTGCGAGCATGTTCAATGATGGTGGTGTGAGTCTTGCTTGGGTCCGAAGCGTCGAGGCCAGCGGACGTGTGATGGTCCGGGACCGTGGGTGCGACCTTTTCATCGGCCATTTCGACGGCGATGTTTTGGACTGAGTGGAATTGAATTGAAGAGGAAATTGAGACAAGGACGGAACTTGGGGAAAAGAGTCTGGGGGAATTGGATGAGGTGAGAGAGGTCGTGACTCGGTCTATCTGTGGAGTCGTTCCTTTTTTTCTTAGTTTGATATTTGTTCCCCACTCAAGAGGCAAAGAAAGGTCACAAATTCAATCCAAGTACAAGATGAGTTCAACGCCTTCTTCGTGTTCTTCTTTCTCGGTGTACTATGATGTGAAGAAGCACATTGGAGAAAGGGAAGAATAAAACGGAATGAAGAGAAGGGAGGGGAGAGAAGAGAGAAGAGAGGGATATGCTGAGGGTATTTATGAATGAGGAAGGCGGATATAGAAGGGTGGGTATCCAGGAACAGACAAGATTTTCAGAGCAGTAAATTGTGAGGGGTAGACAACCAATGTCGAAAGGTGAACCGAAATTTTGGAGGGGATCCAGGCTATCATTTAATACACCCAAACTTCGGCAACTGATCGTTTGATGGGAGGGAGAAAAGGCGGGGAGACCCAAAGGGGGAGGGGGAGGGGGAAGGGGAGAAAGAGTGGTACAGCAAGCTATTGTCCCATGGGGGAGACGAGACAAATGGGACGAGGCATGTTGGACCACCTCGTTGTATCCATAATCAAAAAGTTTTTCTCTCTGGCTAGTGTGGGATCCTTGGGGATTTCGGACAGAAAACGAACGGACCCCTGGACTATGGGATGGGTTGGGTAGTTTGATCAGCCGTAGACGGTCTAGTCCCGAGAAGCCAAGACCAAGAGGTAAGAGTGTGAGCGGGGAAAACGGGGCTCGGGGAAGCAGAAGCAACAAGAGAAACTTTCTTGTTTGATGATGGGTAGTTGAATTCGGTCCAGAGAGTCATGGGACCTTGCCCCGGTTTGGTGCAACGCTCTGACGCCGGGGGGAGCAGAATGATCCGTGGATGGCAACATTCGACATGCGACGTGTGGGACATGGATCACCAAGACACCTGTAAAAGCCTCGACTGTGGGTGTGAATAGTCAAGACGCCCATTGGACAGCTGGGCCATGTCCATGACTCTTTGCCATGCGCATTCCATTTGCCGCGAACCGTCGCTAGGATGTCTCCGACTACGGTATTACGACCATGTGGGGAAATTGCACGCTAAATCAAACCGCCAACTGACAATGTGCCTCCGACTTTGGCCTTTACAAGGCATCAACAACGTCGTTGAAGCCTTTGTTTTGAAGTGGGGAGGGGGGCTGAGATAGGCTCGATCTCTATTGCGTACTTACGCTTGACACATCTTGACACGAACGAATAGTAGCGTTTGCTCTCCATCAGCCACCTCCTACAAAACTCGACCACTTAGACACTAGACTTTCCCGGGCAATCATTTAGGTGCGGCTCTGCCCCCCCAACCCCAAATCCAGCCAAAGATACATACGCACACACAGGCAGCAAACAGACCAATCCCGGAGAACGGAAAGCAGAAGGGGAAAAATAAAATATAAATATAAAAAGAGACGGGAAAAAGAAACGAGAACCACACCCAGCTCCATTGAATCTAGATTCCGGTACCCTCCTACCTTAGCGTCCTTGTCTGGGGTACAGCGGGCGTTGGCTAAATCGGGGCGTTTGATTTGGGGTCGAAAGCGCCCAGAAGGAAAGGAAAAAAAGAGCGAAGCGCGCCACCGGGGAGAAGGCCGATTAACGACGCCCACCCAGCTGAGTGACGTGAACTTACTCGTGAGGCCATATACTCTATATGCCTTGACACTCATTGGTGCGTAGCTAAGCATAACTAATTTCCAAAAAATGAAAACGCTATTTACGCTGGGTGGAGGACGGTAACCGAGCAAGGCAGGTGAGCAATGAGGGCATACACACAGCCGTCTCAGAATAACCGATCTGGGGAGCCCGAAGACCGGGGACGTAGGAAAGAAGCCGCAGATCAGGTCAGACATCCATGGATAGTAAATGTACGATGAGCATATGCACAATCGCATGTCCCACGACTTTGGTTGACGAATATCCCCCTGCCCTCAGGCCTATTCCCCCATTATCACAGTCCTCCAGACCAACATCTTAGCAAGCATCAACGGAAGTTCGCCGACCTAACCGACCAGTCTTCTTGATTTTATTCTTTATTTTATTTTTTTTAATCTGTACCCTACGTCTCTATATGTCTCAAGTTGACCAAATAATTCGCTAGTCTTACCAGACTTCCTCTCACATCATTGCCCTGTTTCGGAGGGTTAGTTAGGCGTTGGCATATAACCCCGGAGCAATATTACGAATTACCAATCACTTCGTCAGAGCTTTACCACGGTACCACCCCGGCCCGGCACCCCAGAATGTCAACATAAGCTATTCTCCACGCGGGGTAAATAAACTAGAATGGCAGAGTACGAATCGGTCTGGGGTTGTTGAGCTAATTCGTACGGTAGGTAGGCGATACGAAAAGGTGGAAAGGGACGGATGGGGAAAAGAGCCGAGGTGGAGAAATACCCATCAGCCCAAGCCTCCGACAAATTCCTCCGTCTCGTCAAAATCTAGTGGGGGCTCGAGCATGCTCAAGGAGTCATGATTCCAGGATGATGTCAGGGATCATGGTAGAAGCGTTATTCCTTAGGCCAGGCTTGCTCAACAAGGTCGTTCGAGGCCATCACGAGGACCACGGGGTTACTTTAGACAAAGCTCCAGCCACTTTGTGAGAGACTTCAGCCTCTTCTGGAATGGTGTCAGTGATTCTATCACTTAGTTACACGTACTGCATGTAATTATTCCCTCTTCGTTTGTTGGCGGTCTTCTCTCCGAATCATTTACACATGCAAACGTATAGTTTTGGCGGTCTTCTCTCCGACACTTGCAGGATGGGGCCACTCCATCTCCAAATCCCCGCCAAAGCCACTAATTGTGCTGTCTGGTTTCCACCAAAGCGTTTACTTCGTTTTCTAATTGATTGAATAAGAGCCTTCTCCTCATGTTTGAGTTGCTGGATAAACACGTCGTGGATCGGCGCCGGGATCCTCGGTTTCTTTCGGGTGAATGGGTATCAAGAGTTCGTTCCCCATAATCTGGAACGACTCGTGGGTGGGTGCATGAAAGAAAATAATCCCAATTTGTGTCGCAACGATATCGACATGGTATACAATCTTGATCTTACATGCTGACCTACTAACCAATAGAGTCGTGTTGCCGTAGTATAGAAACAATACAAATGTAAGGATAAGCTCTAGGAGCAATATCTTCCTTATCCCTTCTTCCACACATCTCTCCACCACTGCTTCAGCCCGTACGCCTTCTCCTCGGGCTCAACATGAATCTTTATTTTGCTCCCCAATAAACGCTCCATAGCCCCCTCGTCTCCTCCCGTCGCCCCCTCACCACCAATGCTCCCTCCCCGCAGCCCGTGGCTCCGCACCCCTGACGCCCGCACCCGTATCTCCTTGGCCACCCCGGGCGCCACATCGGCGAAGCATGCCCGCAGCTCTCGGTCCAGTGAAAAGTATCCCTTCCTAGCCAAGTCTGGCGCCATCAGGTTGTAGCTCCGCGTCAGCCGGTTAAGCTCGTCGACTGCGAGTTGTAGGTAAGATTGCTCTGCGCGCTCCCACGTCGTGTCTCGGAATGGCGGTGGGAGGGATCCTGACTCGATCTCCGCGGTCGTGGTCTGGGGATTACGCTCGGGCTCGGCTTCAGCTTCATTCGTGGGTATCTCGCTCATTTGCCGCGTCTCAATCCGGGTCGAGTTCTCTGTATCGTCAGGTAGCGCCTGTGCCGCATTCTCCTTCCCTCCCCTCCGGACTCTGGGGTTGTGCACCTCCTCCGCTATCGCATACTGTTCTGCCCTGCGAATTTGGTCCTGCAGCGAACCTCCCTTGGCTGCGATCATCCTTGAAGCATGCCTCCTCCAGTCATTCCGTAATCTCGCTCGGAACACAGACACTGCTTTGGACAGTTCCTGTTGTTTCTCGATCCACGGTGGCACCAGATCCTGTCTCTGAATCATCTTGTTCATAATGTACTCCGTCGTGTCGATGAAAGGGTTATCAGCTCGGGCATCTCGCTCCACACCTGGGCCACGCGGGATGTTCTTGAACTGGCCTCGAGCAATGGCGTTCTCGATGCGTTCGTTGGCCAGTGCTGCAAGCCCGCTTAACGTGTTGGGCATTGCTCGCGACCCAGGCTCAAATCTCTCTTTAAGTTGGTTCCGGTACGCTTCCCTCTCCTCCTCACTCAGTCCGCTCTTGCTCTTCATGTCCGTGCCAACGTATATGGATGCTCTATCCCGAGCTGTGGCCACCTTGTGTCCGGCCGACTTTGCTGGTGCTCTTTGCAATCTCATGTCCACAGGTGGTGGTTGAAACTTTCCTCGTAAACCTGGGGCGAGGGGTTTTTTGGCATCATCCAACATCCTCAGAACACCATCAGCCATCGGCTCTTGGCCAGTCCAGGGTTGTGCTGCGGCCATGTGCTTAGTACCCTCTCCAGCAGATGTTGGCAAGTCCGCCTGAGCAAATGCCCCCGGGTATTGCGACTGAAACTTTGTAGCTGAAATCTTGTCCAGTAATTTTTCCTTCAGCTCCTCTGAAAAGCCAGCATCCTCGACGGCGCGTCGCCCAGCAGTGCCGCCTGTGAAAAGAGCTTCTTCTGTAGCCTCCTCCAGACGACGGGCCAATGGCCCTAATTCCTTTTCTACAGGCGTCTCATTTTTACGAGAGGCCGATTCATCCAAACTGCGGTGTTCAGTTGATGCTTTGTCAGTCTGTGAGGGTTGAGTTGAATAATGGGCGATTGGCGACCATGATGTCTGGCGAGTCGCCCGCAGGCAGCGCCGACAAACAATCGGTGCTCTACTCAGAGAAAGTGTCATAATCCAGGGTTGAGATTCAGCCCGGGATTAAGAAAAAGTTGATGAAGTCGGAAATGACGTCCCGAGTGAACGATGCTTGGCCCGTCGTCCAAATGGAGGCAAGATGACGGGATAGAAATCCGATGACATGCTTAGTAAGCCATGTGCATTTTTGTCAATAGTAGACTATAGTTTAATATGTGACTGTGAGTTCAAGCACAATAGCCTAAATAAAGTCGCTTCATGACTCTCTCGGAGAAGATATCAGTCTCCAAGCTAAGAAATCCATGTCTCTGTTCTATTTATGGTTAACGTCGCCTCAGTAAGATAGCAATCCTAAATACATCTTCACCCACCCACCACCCGCTACCCTAGAGCTCCGCTTGGAAAATCGGCGAAATTAATACCTACATACGTCAAGATAGTGAGTCCGAGTTTGTTTGCGTATTCTTCCGGATGTGGATGTAAGACCTTTGTGTTTCCCCTTACTGTTTGATTTGGTATGTGATATTGGTAATAGTAGACAATCTAATTATCTCTTCGTTCAGGTTATTCGGTACGAAATACACCCGCCTGGAATGCGTGCCTATCATCCTAGTCTAGTCGGAGAAATATCAAAGTGCAGAGGTTGCAACGTCTCCCTTATGTATCAGATAGTCCAATTCATAGAGGTCACCACCGTTCACAGTCGGGCTCACTGTCAATTTCACGCAGCATGGCTAATGCTTCTGAGCTGATGTCAATGGCATGGAAAATGACACGGGATAACCCGACATCTTATTATGATATCAACGGTCCTAATCCTGACCCTTGTCCAAAACTCACAGTCCTCGAAGCTCCAGTCACAAGTTCGAAGAATAGCCCTTTTGGACACGATATCCAATGATTCCCTGGGTATGTTTTCTCCCAACACCGTATTAAACTTTTCCTATTTCCTTTACACGACCTATCCATCCAAGAAATCATCAAATCAGAAAACCTCGTCAAACCATATTTGAGCTGCAATATGTTCATGTAATGTCCTATCCCAGTCATAAACGCAACTCCCCGCCGTTTTGTATATATATGTACCGCGTATAAGCGACCCTGGACCTAGTCATGATTCATAGAATAAAGAAAAGCAATGCTCAAATCCGCCCGCCTTCAACAACTTCCCTTTCGAGGATCTCTTGTCCCGATTCGCCTGTCCTACGACGTTCTAGAACCCATCGAGTTTCCCCGCAATCTTCCTCTTGCGTGTAAGAGATACTCTCAGTTGAGCTCTTGTATCGATGGCCCATTCCAGAAAACCGAGATGGCCCATTCGAACAAGTACTGCCAGTGCTTCTGTGACGGTCGACAGGGCTTATTCCTGATGCGGAGAGAGAAGTCTCTCCTGACTCTGTAACGGGTGAAACGCCGTACTCAGGGTGTGGTGATATTGGTGTAGTAGTTGAAATGGATGCTCTCATGTCCTCTAGTGGGGGGATGCTTGGTGGCGACGACGCGAGGACGGGAAATCCCGTTAAAGTCGGACTTCCTGATATGCTGCCATTGTCATCAGAGTCTTGGCTAACCGTCGAGAGAACGGAGTTCTTCCGAGCGTGGTAAGCTGTTGGGCTTGAGACCGTTGGGGCCCATGGGGAACTAGGAATGTCTCCCCTCTCTGACCGAGGAGAACCCTGGCTGGACGCCAGGCTGACCTGAGAGCTACCCCAAGCCTTGGATCGTAGTCTCAGAAGGGCAGATAAGCTCATTTCATCTCCCCGATCTCCCAGCAGGGCAAGCTGGGCCAGTCCAGGGCTCTGAATCGGTGTTCCAGAGCTGAATCCCGGCATGTTGAGACTCATGAAGGAGTTACGATTCGAGTACTCCGATCGTTCCGTGATGGGCGTCAAATTCGGCTCCCGGGAAACCATCCGTCCACTGGTGGAGCGATCCAGACTGCCCTTTGGCCCAAAAAATCCACCGTTGGCGTACTCAAACTCTGTAGAGCCTTGAGACCCATGGTGAGAACCCGTTGGTGCGGAATAAAAGCCAAACTCCTGACCATACCACCCATCTGAATCGTTAGCCAGGGCACTGGCGTTTACCTCAGCGATGATGGCATCATCATCAAGTTCAAAGTCGGCCATGTCTTCATAGCCATAATCGTCGTAGGGGTTGTTCACGAATTCTTCATGGTCAGGAGTAGATGGTGAGAGGCCCATCTCTGACGAGGGCGCCTCGTCTTGGGATGGCGATAATGCGCGCTGAAACTTGCCTGAGAGGGCAGCCTCATGAGCGGCCGCAGCAAGAGCAGCTTGATAGGCAACCATTGAATCACCTCCAGGATCAGTGCCTTTGGATACGACAGAGCTCTCCTCCGACGAAAGAGGCGGAGAGCTTTCTCGGGGTTCTTCTTCGGCGACAGGCTTCTGGGCGTTGACACTAAGCGAGGTATGCGTGGTTGATTCGGAGGCGCCTGACAGAGCCGACAATCGGGACGTTATGTCAGACTCTCGTTTGCCAGTCTCCTGGGCCACGCGCCGTTCAGCCTGTGCCTGCGCAAAGGCTCCAGCAATCGGTCGACCAAACTGATCCGTATCATTGTTGTCAAAAATGGACTCGTCGAAAGGGGTATCGTCCCATTCCGGACTCGGAGGCGCAGCAAGATCCTCTGCAAACTCTTTGTTCTCAAAACCAATCATTCCATCGTCGAAGTACAGGTCATCAGACTTCCCAGTTCTCGGTAAATTACGAGGGACGACTTGTTGGTTTTGCTGGAATGCAGCCTCGTTCTCACCTTGGATGGGCCCCGGGAGGTCGAGACCTTGGATTCCAAGACCTGCGGCTTGCGGATCAGGGCTTGACATCATTTGAGGTGAGAGGAGATTGGGTGATAACGAATTAGGAAGCTTGGGGCTGTCTTTGCTCATGGCATAGCCAATTGCATTTCCGTTCGCGTCCCGTGGTGTAATGAGGAGTCCAGTGGTATGGGGGCTTGCCAGCGATGACGTGGGGTTAGATCTTTGGAAGACGAAACCTGAAAAGTTTTCTTGGTCGTTATCGGGATCAAGGTCACCATCAACATCGTCGTCGCCTACCATATTGATCTCCTCTTCAAGGTAATCGTCCTCATCGTAATCTGCATTGACTCCAGGGATTGGTTCCTCCAGGCCATCATCGTCCATCATGGCATCGTAATCGAAAGCATCCTCATCGAAGTCGTCAAATCGTGAGTCTCGCTGAGGTTCAGGCTCGACCGTTTTCTTTTCTGCCTCTCGCTGGCGGTGCCGGTCTTCAAGAAGCTTTTCTTGTTTAGCAGATCCGATCATGTCAAAACTGAATCTCGAGGACGTGCTCTTCATATGCCGGGGTAGAGCAGATGGATCCTTTGTATACAACGATGGACCTCTTGAAGGACCAACCCGGGTGGATGATCTCGAATAGACCGAGCTGGAATCATCGACAAGACGAGATGATTGGGATGATCTCGGCTGAACGGAAATTGGGCCATCGTCGTAAGGAGGAGGAGCTGGAGGAGTATATTGGGGAGGAGGAGGGTGAGCGGCTGCATCTGGAAACCCTGGTGTGGGATCTGATGTTGTGCTTGGAGTGGCTTTAAGAGCTGGTGAATCTTGTGAGTATACCGAGACTGAGGCATTGCTGGGTTGGCGATAATTGGTAGATATCTCTTGTCCGGGGAGAGGACTAGGATGAGATTGAGATGGTGATAGCATGTAGGGTGGATCCTTGTTCGGAGCTGTTGTCTTCTTGGACCTGGGAGCACTAAAGTCGTGGACGCGGGTTCCCTTGATTCGAGGATCATACATGGGTTCCTCCGGGCCGTTCCTGAGCGGGAGCAAATCAAGACTAGGTATCTGTTGGCTATTCTTCCTCCTCATCAATAGCGTCGACATGGGATTCTTGAGAAACGGTAGGCCTTTCTTAGGTTTCGGTTGTTGTGGGTTGCTCGCCGTTATAGAGAGGAGTGGAAGGTCAGTATGAAGTCGAGCGCCGGCCGGACGACGGCCTGTAGGGGCCGCTGCTGAATTCTGAAGGTCCGTTGGCGTGCTGAAAGAAGCTGGTTGCTTGGAATGCCTGATAGTCTGTGGCGGCGGCCTCGATGGACCGGATTGGTTGCCAGGTGCTCCTCTGGCATTGTCGGCGCCGTCGTTATTGCTAGCTTCCATACTTCGATATTTCTTGAGAGCGACCCCTCCTATGAAGCTGGAGCTAGCATTAAATGGCGACTTTGACGGCTGCTGTGGCCGCGGGTCGGGTGGAGGGGCCATATCGGCATTTCGTTGATACTGCAGCGCCGGTTCGGTTTCGGCTGACGTAACTCGAGCAATGGGGGGTAGAGTAGGTGGTAGGGCGGGAGAACCAGACAATGGCGAGTGAGAGTCCGGAGAGAAGGTGTCTGGAGTAAATGGCGAGAGTAGGGATGAGTGAGGAGAGGTTGGATTATGATCGGGCAGCGGCGAAGCAGGATTCGAAGGGCCTCGACGGTGGAACCGTAGATGGGAGAGCATGGCGGCCTAGATCGGCCCAGGACTGGGGCCTAGGACTCTTCAATGTTCACCAGCGGCAGGGTGGAGTAGCAAAAGGCAGGCTGTTGCAAATTTGGAGCGTGGGGCTATTCTGATGGTGTACGGCTATGAGGAAGGCGAAGCGATCCAGATGCGGTCATGACTCGAGGTGTAGGCGCAAGCGCAACATTGCAGGCTGCTCTGGGTGAGGACGGATGGAGTCGGGGAGGCGGTGCTTCGTAGAACGAGGTGGGAATTATTGGGGCGTAGCGGAAGGCTTGTTGGGCGCGAATTGCTGACACTGGAGAAAGCAGTACGACGGATGATCCTTTCACCTGAGGGATTAGAGCACGTGGATGTGCCTGCGCATGTGGAAGAAAAAAAGGTATGGAGTGGTTTTAATGGGAAGATGATTGATGAGGCTGGTTGTTTTGGCGTTTCAACATGTCCCAAAACATGCTGGGGCTTGATGCACGTGCGTGAGCCACTTGCGTGCGCTGTGTTCGATTGCGGATGATTGTTTGGGCGAATTTGACACGATAGAATATTAGCCAGGACTCCCTTCTTTAATAGTTGCCAACCAAATTTTGTTAGAACCATTAATCTCTACAGAAACAGGGAACTAAAATAACAACCACCGCGACTGGTGATCGGCCCATTGCTCGACTAAACTCAACGAGCCTTGGGTTTCACGGCCAAGGTTCCAGGTTCCAAAGATTCCAACCTGGCGGTACCATCTTGTGATTGTGGGGCATGATGATGCCTGGGTTTCACTAGGACTCGACAGCTCTCTAGTAATTTAGCTAGGACAGCTGCAAGCTACACCATCATGACCAGAAAAAAGCAACAACAAACAAACAAACAAACAAACAAACAAGCACAAGAGAGCTTACTTACTTTCCTTTTCCTTTTATTTTCTTGTAGGACCGTCCAAAGAAGCCTCCAACGTTGGCTATCTTACTGTTGCCCTTTGACGATCGCCCTTGTTACGTTTGGCTCCTCTCGACTTGAGTCTTTCTTTACGACCCTGTGGATGGATCCTACTCCTCGTTGTTGTCTCAAACATGTTCTACCTTAGAGGACGACAAAGGGGGGTATGGCGTGAGTAAATAGTCATTTTGTAAATGATCCCATGTTTGTCTCTGGGATTAATTTGTCATTGGGTCTCATATGTTCCAATCAATATCGGAACATTCCTGTCCTTCGGACCACAGAGCTCCTGTCTCCCCTGCCCAAGGGTGATGTTGCAAAAGGGGATTGAATTCAATAAGGGAGTTTGTCGAGGGCGAGAACTCTTCGTAGGGGATCGTTCAAGAAGCGTGATGTGACTTGCAACGAGTCGCTTCCAATCATCTTGCTGCGGATTGAGGCTGTACAAAGCGACTGGCGAATGGTGCACCGCTTTTACCTAAGAAACTTGGTGAGACTTGTAGATATCCTGCACCCAGGGGTACTGTATGGGGTATGGCTTTAGAGACATAGGCCTTGTCTATTTGTTTCTGCTGTCGGCTGAGTGCTGTTCTGGATGCCTGGGCACTAGCAGACGATGGAGGAAAATGGAGGAATTCCTCAGTTGTAACTGAAAGTTCATCGTCGCAGAGTGTTGATACAGCAACGGATTGTATATTGAGGTTCGGCTCTCGCGGGCTTCGGGAAGTCAAAAGAATAAGCTAACTTTAAACTGTCCGATCGGCTCTTGTTATTAGCTACAGTCAGGTAGTGTTGGTAGTCTAGATTGCCCCCTCGAAAATCTTCTGCCGTCCTTTCAACGGGTTTGGGTACGTACCTTCTTCGTACCCCACCAACCAAACAATGCCCTCCTCGGATCACCACGCTGGTTGAACGAAAACACGAATTTAACGCTAAAACCTGACATGCATGCTCGATTTTTCCGTCTTGGCGATTTGGAGAAGAACAGTCCATAATAAGTTATAAGTTTATGTACATATGTTGTGTGGCTGCCTGACAGATAAGAAACCTGTTTGCCATGCTGCGTAGTGTGAGGGAATTTCTGGTAAAACAATGATAAAAAGAGCCGCCAACAAAGCATACCATAATAACTGGTAGGCGTCTATGAATCAACATTCAGGCCAGAGTTCATTGATGCAGCTGGTAGTACACGTATTGATAAGATTTCCGAGCTGACATCGACTCCACAGGGCACCTAATTATGGATTTTATTCTTGTTAAACAAACTAGGGCCGATCCAAGTGTCAAATTCCCGAGCGCTATCACTCCACGGACCGCACAGTACCTACTTGCTGGTCTCCTCTGCCTTGCCGGACCAAGGAGCAGTGCATGTTGTTCGATGGTGGAGATTCGCAAATTCATTCTGCCAAGGTAGGAGAACAGAAGACAACATGTTGGTCGCAGTCTTGTTTCAGAAAAGCGAAGTTTTATTACGGGAGCAGGCTGTTCGTGCCTACGTCTGAGCGTCCGTTCGAGCGTCCTTTGCTTACAGTTTGGTACACTCGAGATGGCCTGTGGAGGTATCTGTAGTTGGGTTGGGTGAGAAATGGTTCCTCGCCATGCTTTCATGACTTCATGGCTGCATGGGAAGGCTGACAGCGACATCCATTATTCGCCGAATCGAGTTTTGGTGATCGTGATAAGATGCCGTACCCGGCCACACGTAGGCAGGGGACGAATGGACCTTGACCTCTCGTCTTGCATTGGCTCAGGTTGCTCCGTCCGAATGCCACCAATTGACCCAGTCAAGGGGACGGGCGACAAAATAAAAAGAACCAGCAAAGCCTAGCTCCTGTTCGCCAGTAGAAGTCCAAACCCCATGACGCGCCAGACCAAATCCAGGAGGACGGGTTTCAGCCGCCATTCTGGATGGCATCCAAATCGGCACGGCATACCCGGGTTCCTGCCGTAAACGGGGTGAGATGAGACAGCAACTACCGGTAGGTACAATCGGGCAGAGAATTGCGTATCATGTTCGGCGAAAGGACAACGACATTGGTTGTCAAATGATAGAAGTCAGGAAGAAAAGGGATCATTTCACGGCCGAGAAGAATAGAAGAGCGGGAGTTGTTAAGTCAGACCCGAGTAAAAGTTTAATGTCACACCCCCCAAAGAACAAGCCGAAGCGACATGAAGGTAACCCGAGCATGACATGGGGGCAAGAGAATGAGGAGATTCGGCAAGTCGGCACCACATTCGACTGCAAAATGGAGCGAGCAACTTAGATAGCCCGACGGATGCACGAGGGCCCGGTCATCCCCTCTTTTCCATTTTGAATCATTAAGGCCGAAGGAGAAGGGCTGGGAGAGTTAACTTTTAACTAAAGGGCCGAGGCCTAAGCATACGTGAGGATATTGAAGGTGCCAAGAAGAGAGTGAAGAGACCTGGAGGTTTGAGATTGTATGAGGTCATGTGTCTCATAGCCGTTTCTGGAATAATGAGATGAAACCCTGCCATCATCCATCGTCATTAACTTCCTTCTCCACAATCTTTGTCCTGGAGTTGGCGCACCGAACCATGTACTGTCGCAGTTACTCCTTACAGCCGCGACAATCCCAGGGCTCACCTCACAGATGGTCTGTGTGTGTTGCGGTGGGCCGCTGTTAATAATGGAGCAGAAGAATATTAGAAAAAAAAAATTAAAAAAAAATTGGACGTACATAGGACAAATCGGTGGCCGAAGATGATGAAGACGAGGGATCGACACACAACCGCGAACTTGTCTCATTGCGTCGCCGTTTTTTTCTTGGCCGATCAGGGCCCTGGGGTACGTGTGTAGCCTCAGCGGCTCGGGAGTCTCCACTTGCTGACGACGCTGGCTTGGCGTGTCGGTACATTGGGGAAACAGCACTGACGGCGACGCATAAGACAAAAGACGAGGTGGAAGACATTAAACCATGGGGGGGGGGCAGCCCACCACTTCATATGAGCATGCATAAATGAAGGCTTCGTTCTTCCTTCCACCAAGCTGGTCACTTAGTTTCCACTCACCAGCGGTCGCGTGCTCGCCTCCTGTGGTCGGTTAGTGGGTAACGAATAAAGCCACGACAGCGGTTTTAATGAATGCGACGGGAAAGAAAGTGGTTGCGCGTACGGACTCCCAAATCAAGGGTCAAAGATGCAAGGACCGGGGTAATAATTCGATTCAAGGCAGAGCAGACGCCAAGTAAGGCTCTGCTCCGATGCCACCGCTTGGTCTTCCTAGGGTGGCGCGAATGAGCTGGGGCGACGCTGGATCCCAACGAGTATTTGAGAACATGGATGGTTGACCCCGTTTCCACGCATCCAACAGATGGAGTTCCATGATGGCACAGAATCCCTTCCGCGTATCCCCCATGTTGACGCCCTTATTCTTACTGGTTCATGACTTGTGCCGTGCTAATCAATGTACGCGTACCCTCTCTATGTACTACGTACTTGACGTCCTCCACTTTGCCGCCATCTCCGTCTTCTTCTGTCCTCTCCTGACTGGGAACACACGGCCTTCTGTCCTATTTTGACTGTTCATTGAACCTTTTCAACTGTACCCTTTCTTTTCTTTCTGTTCTTTTCTCTCTCCCTCTCTCTCTCTTCCGCTCCCTCGATTTCCCTCTTTCCCTCTTTCCTACTTTTCCACTCTCTTCTCCTCTATTGGTCTCTTGGATCGCTAGTTCTTCTATCCTCCTCCCCTACGACTGGTGCTTAACCTTATCCATAGTCACTCAACGGTGTGGTCGCTTCTGGTCACAGCCTCGAGGCAACGTCATCCCCCGTAGAGCTGCCCCAGATACCTGGACTACAAGTGTTTCACACCGTAACCTGGCCGTTATTTGTTCGGGCTGGTTCCAACTTCAGTCAACTCTTTTCATTGATTCAACCCGCATTCCCATAGGCACCACGACGACAGCAAATGCTTGATTTATAGAGATCAAGGTCATCCTTTTACCTCTTTCTCTCTCGCTACTGCCCTCAATACCCGGTTCTTCCAACTGGTTATATTTCCTTTTCTCCATCTCTCATCATGATAACATCAACGTTAGACCACAATGTGGGAGGATCAGAGCGCAACTCGCTGGCGAAGGTAATACTGTTCTGTTCCGCCCGTGCCTGGCGGGGCAATGTCAGAACAATCCTCCAGGCCAGCGCAATCCTCTTTACAGTCTTCATCATATTTGGGTTGATGCCGGCGCACCTGGATGGAACTTCCTTGGCTAGCTACAAGGATGTTCTGACTTGGTCGGAGAAACCCAAACCACAAGCCAACTTGAGACTCGTCGTATTCGGTTCGCCCGATGTCGCTGGCAGCGCTATTGATCCTCAGAAGCGACGCACGACGTGGACTGAGGAACTCTGCAAGCAAGTAAGAAAACAGCCTCTGGTGTTGAATCGTTCTGGCACTTATCTAACCATTATCAGTTGAACTGCACGTCACACATCTCCCTTGTTCCCCAAGGGCACGGCTTGGCGTCCAACAACCTCTATGCCAAGGAGCTCAGTGAACTCCGAGATATCACTGAGAAGACCAACATTACAGAGAAACCGGCTCTCGACTACGCCTTTATCGGCGAGCAGTATCCTGTTCCTCACAATACTCTCGATCTTGCTGCGCAAGTTGAGAAGTTCCTCGCCATGCCGCCCCCCGAGGCTGTCCCTCACGAGACGCTCTGGATTTTTTCGTTTGGTTCCTGGGAAATTTGGAATATGGCCGCGATGCCCCGTGACGTTGCCGAGCAACTCCTTGACTCAACAGCTCAGCACATTTTCGATCAGATTGAGACTCTGTACAAAGCTGCACTCGACCCCAACTCACCCGCCTTCTCCGATTTCTGGTCCAACGCTACCTCTTCACAAATCGTGCAGCTGACCGACCCTGAATCCATAAAAACTATCGACAAACGCATGCTTGAGAGCTTTCGAGTCCTCATTCCGAAACTGTTCGACATAACCGTTACTCCCGGTTGGAGGGGTCGACCGGTACCTACGCTCCCCGGGTCCGTCGCCGAGCACACCCGTAACGCAGTGTGGCTGACGAGGTATTGGAATCAAATGATGGAGTATCAGCTTCGTGACTGGAAGGCGCATGGTGCGAGAAGGCCTGCAGGCTACGATGTCGCTGAGCCTAGGGAACCTGAAGAATCCAAACCCAAGCTGAAGAGGAGAGATGGCGAGGAGGAGGAGAAAAAAGAAGGGGAAACCAAAGAGGAGCAGGGTTCTCTGTTCGACTGGCTCCCTACCTCGTTGCAGCCCAAGGTGCTTAAAGCGACCCAGTTTGACGACCAGCGTGTTGTCAATGCCCCCTACCCTTACCGCAACGGTTGGCGTATCGACAACACTCAGATCATCCTCGATGCCATCACGGAGGAAGAGATGCAGCGATCGAAGGTCCACGACTCTGAGGGTCACGGTACTCTGGGTAGCGATGATTCGAGACGATATCTAGACGTTTGGTCGCCCTGTTTCAAGCCTAGCACCGACGACTTGACAGTCGACATGGATGAGGTCACGATTGAATGCGCCGTTCCCCATAACCACCTATTTTACGACCCTTTTACCATTAGCAGCCGCGCTATTGTCAGCCTAGGCCGGCCGATGTATGATACGGTAATGGACAACCTGTTTGTTCGACAGCCAAAGACCAGCTGGTTTTATTAAGCCATGGCTGGTTTAGTCGAGTTCAGTTTGTATAATGGAAAAGGGTCGTTATAGAGTTTCGGAGTTTGGGCGGATACCTGGATTTGTTATGTTATTTTTCCCGTTGTATATCACCAAAGGACAACATGCATGCTGAAAAGTTGCACTAGCGATTGGGCGTAACACATGGCGATTTGGAGAGAGCTGTTTGCGCATCAAGTCAGTAGAACAGTTAGTGAATCTTGACAAATGGTTTTGACATGATATATTTTGCCCGGCCAAAAATCGATTGACATGATGAGAGATGTGCTGGCTAGTCATTTATTGCCAACCCCCTAGAATGTGGTGTTCCTCGTGGTTGGTTGATAATACTTGCGATATAGACTACCAAGTCTGATGAAACGGTCCAGGTTCCAGCGAAGATCCAACACGATGCCACTAATTTCGGCAGCGGATATATCCCCTTTCTCGCGAGTTAATTTTTTCGAACCTATCCTCGGTTTCTCAAGAGCTAAGCTTTTTCGTGGCGCCGCCCGCGCGAACTCGAATCGTGCGAACGATGAAATAGATGGCTTCGGCCGTGACTAATCTGGGGTTCGGCCGGATTGGTGCCCCCGCACCTCGTGATCTACAATTCTCCATGGACCAGGCCGCTAGCGACCAGGGCTGAAAAGGAAACCAAGGCCCTAACTAACTTATACCTAACCGAATGGTTGAATCGATAACTTAGTGCACCGCCTCCTCTCCCATTAGCTCTTTTTGCAGCTGACACCTCACCACTCCATCAAAGTGGCTGAAAGTGTCACCTCACCTCAAGCACGATGACGAAATGAATGGCCAGATACCGGTATCACAGACGAGTTGCATCAGCCCTACCGTCATCTTTCCCCCTCCCTTTTTGCAGGGAATCGTCGATGCTCTTCTCATTATACACTCTACTCCTTTTGTAGCTGCTGCTCTGCTCATTTTGAATACTTGGGTGATCGACGTTGCCTTCCCAGCTAGGTTTGATTTGATCAATGTGACCATCATCATGCTCGGGGATCATCACACCCCGGGCGTCAGTGAGGAGCTGACTTGATGACACTAGTCCATTTCCCCTAACCAACATCACGGGTTCATTGGCTGAGAATTACTCGAGGGGCAACCATCAACCGGCATCTCATGTCAGATATAGATTTTCAGCTCTTTCCAAAATACAAGGGGGGTGACTCCGGCGGGATGTTAGCCCCTTCTCAGCCCTGTCTCCAGATGTCCTCTGATCCCTTATTAATGTCATAAATCAGCCTGCCCACCTCCCTGCCTATACATAGATAATTTACACTTTAATTCTTGAAACCTGACCCTCACAGCCACGAGACTTTTGGCTGCTGAACTATCCACGCGACCAGGCTTCACCACTCAACATCTTTAGTCTCTAAGACACTGTTCCAGGCAGCACCCTCTTCCTCTAATCCCATCCCAACCTACCTTTACACAAAACACCCTTGTTTCTCAAATTTATCACAATGGCCTCCGCCAACGAACCAAGACCGACATCCAACGCTGGTGCCATGCAGCTACGGACCCGAAAAGAGAGGCACTTTGACGAGGTTGAAGCAAACCTTCCCGACCCCAAAGACCCGGCTTTTCAAATCCAAGAACCACTCTACGACAAATTGACAGGCTGGATGACCCGCCTCGGTAATCTAAACGGCTTCGGGAGGCAGGTTGGCGGCCGCGACATCATTTGGCTGTTCAACAATACGGCCTATCGCTCTGAGAAGACGGGAGACTGGGAGGCTGAGTTTGTCGCTGCTGTTTTCGAACCGGACGTCAAGTGTCACCTTGCAGATGTCGTCTCCAGTATCGCCAAGATGCTAGGCCTTGCCGACGATGCTGAGGAGCGGGATACAATTGAGGAGCGACTCATCCCGTTTCTTTGGGATATCCAAACTGTTCGCGTGTTCAAACTAGATCACCTCGGGAGAGAATTGAACGTAGGCCCGACCAGTTTTAATGGCATCACCGCCGATGTGCTTCGAGTTAAGCCTCATATAGCTGGACGATTTGCAACCGCAAAGGCCATGGTCCCAAGGACTGTTAGGGGCCTCCTTGATATGCAAACCTATTATGCTGGAGACGAGGGCTGGGGTGTCATCTCGGACATTGATGACACAATCAAGGTGACCAAGACGGGCGATCCCTTGGGAATTCTTCGCGAGACATTCATCGAGGAACCTAGGCCAGTCACCGGCATGCCAGAGCTCTACGCTGGCATCAAATCTCTTCTCCCTCGCGACACAGCGTGGTTCTACCTCTCTGCTTCTCCATACAACCTGTACCCTTTCCTTCAAGAATTTCAAAAACAGCACTATCCTCATGGGACAATGATCCTCCGCGACTCGAGCTGGCGCAGCGTGGCGGGGCTCCTTTCGGCTCTGACCATGGGAACGGAGGAGTACAAGGTCGACCGTATGCAAAAGGTTAACTCCTGGCTGCCCAAGAGGAAGATGATTATGATTGGAGATTCCACGCAGTCCGACCCGGAGGCTTATGGAGAAATGTAAGTCGCATCAGTCTTTCAGAGCTCTCGATGCCATTTGTTTGGTAGTTGCTAACGAGGTGCAGTTATCGAGCTTATCCCGGCTGGGTCAAAATGATCTTCATCCGCAAAGTGACTGACATCACCGCCCTCGGACTTGCAGAGAAGAACCAGCTCGACCGCTTCGAAAAAGCCTTCAAGGGTATCCCTGCCGATGCGTGGCACGTCTTTGAGGACCCGGAAGACTGCAGGATGATTGTTCAGAAATTGGTTAAGTAGAATTTTGATTGAGTGGGTACATTCGCCACATTCTATTGTATCATCATCGTGCTTGGATTACGTCTTGGCAAAGGATGCGCGCGTTTGACTGGGTTTGTGCACATTATTAGATAGTCTATTGGTCTCTTGGTTGATCTTTGCATATATTTGTATATTGAGCATCCATAGACTCCCCGTCGAGGATACCTGGAAGTTTAGCATTGTTCATGGAATTTAAAAAGACATATAGCGTTTCTAGACATGGTGTGGTAGTCAACTCGTTGTGGTTATGAATACCTTCATGTGACGTCACACTGCTTTGGCTCGACGACGCACTGCACGAAATCTTGGATGGCTCTATCGTGATTTTCAACATGATAATTTGGCATACTTCAGGAACCACGAGAAGAACAAGAGAGCAGTAATGAAATTCCATTGTGCGCCCTTCCAAAAATCCTAGTCTTCATAGCAATGGGTCTGCGCCGAACTAAGCACAGCATTCTTGAAAGCAAGCAACCGACCTTGTCCCTCCAAAAAGAAAATCTGTGAACCTCCCTAACGTTGAGCTTGAAGAGCCTTTGAGGCTGATTATCCTTACATCCGTCTCTGATTTGAGATCTGAGAGATCAACTAAAAAATGGCATTCCTGCCATCCATTCCACCTGATCATAATCCTTTTCATGACTAGACTCGGTCGTCCCCTTCTGATGCAGAGTCTTGAGATGAATGAAATGTACTACAGCAAAGTCAGTCGCACTTTGTACAGTGACTGTCACAGTATTCTTTCTCACCTGATCCTTGCACCGTAAATCCCTCGCACTGTCGATGGAGTTGCTCGTGCGAGTGAAACTGTCAAAATCGAATGCTGCCACTACCAGCAGCAGCTATCACCATCGATGATCAAGAGAGCCAAAACAAGTCTGGGCCATAGTTTCGACCATAGTTAGTCCAAGGGAAGAGCGGTGACATATTCAGGCAGTTGCCAGGGAATAAGGTTGCTGAGAATGGTGCTCGGAGCGACCAAGTTCTGGGCGGCTCGATTACGGGCGGCCCGGTTACGGGATCGGGCGCTTCTCTGAGGGCATTTCTCGGGAACTACCTTCAGCTTGAAACGAGTCCACGACTCCTTCATGTGGGCCTGAAAGTAAGGCGCAAAGAGCTCTGGAATTGAAAACTCAACGTTGACTTTGGTGATATCCATGACTTTGCTGAGCAGAGTCATGACCTCGACAGCATGCGTTTGAACCTGGCTCTCCGTGGCAAAGCGGAGAGCTTCCTTGTCATCGATCATATTGAGTGAGATCCGCACATTGACAGCGAACGGAACGCGGTTGCAGAGAGCATCTAAAATTTGGCACATGTCCGTACACCCAGAATTAGTCTGCAAGAATGCTCGGATGGCGAAGTCGAGGTTTCGAACACGAGCCAGGTTTGCCTGGGAATAGATGCCAAAATATGCGAAGTGTCTGGAGCAGTCAAACGAGATCTTGTTGGTAGTATAGAGGATGGCAAGGCCCTCCTGGTATCTGCGTTTTGTTAGCAGTCCAGTTCTGCTTGTCAAATCAAACGACAAGGGCAGACTTACGCTCGCTTGCAGGTGAAAAGGATGTTGGTCGAGAGACGACCGTGACTCTTGCAACCCTCAGAGATTCCCAAGTGCGCACAATCAGATCGCCCGCAGGCGAAGTTGGTCAGGTAATAGCCGGTTCCCCTCACAGGCTTGTGTCGAATATGGACCAGAGTCCCACCAAAGAGCTGGATGTAGATCTCACGACGAACGTAGTGGTGGAGATGGGAGAAGAAAGTGCTTTGATCATTCCACTTCATGTTGGCAGTGACGCCCATCTTGTACAAGCTGATGTTCACCATGGCAAAGACTATGCCTTGATTGAAGGGGGCAAGTTTGGAAAGAGTTGTTTGAAGAGTGATGAGAAGTGTTGCGCTATGCGAATTGGAAGAGTTTGAAGGAAGAAAAGAAAATGAAGAGGAGAGGAAAAGGGAAGAATCGAGGGAATTTATAGAAATTTATACCCAGGTTTGTGGGTGGAACGTTGCTCGCAGCTGGTGACGACTGGCTGCCAGAGACGGCTGGCTGCCAGGTGCTGCATGCAACTACAGCTTCATTTTCATCCCCGCCGCATAAACTAATCACCGAGAACGAATCGTGATGGAACTTTCATCCCGTCTACGGAATTTTGTACTCCTTATGTGGCCGGCTTGCCAGCGGCGACAAAGTGACCTTCGAGTACGAAAGGATTGAGAACTTGGATTCCAAGGATCCATGGATAACGAAGTTCTCCCAATTAAGGACTAAAAATCTCGTAACCATACTATTAAATAACTTTTCTATAATTATCTCACTAGAAATAATCTACTGGAACGCATGTTGCTATGTTTGACAGATGTGGCAGCCTCTATGTTCATGAGGCACGCCATCAGGGGTCGCCGGCAGAATGCGTCCAAGCAGGATACACAGTAGGGAAATAGCGAGAGAATTTCCCGTCTCCGGTTATGAGGAGAACATGAATGAAAAAACGGTCAATGAATTCAGCGTAGATTGCACGACGGATGTCGTCAGTAAGTTTGGGGAACTAGAGTAGACGAAAAGGGTGATTCTGAACTTATCGAGATGCATCTTGACCTAATACACAGGTGTTAAAAGGGTTGATGATAGTAAAATGTTGAAAAAGGAAAAGGGGATGCCGGGTGGAGGTGATGTTAGAGGATGGAGCTTGAAGGGAACTTGTAGGCAGATTCTCCACACTCGGTCATTGAATCATCGGATCACGCAACGAGAAACGCAAGTCTCAAGAGGCGTCAATCCAAACATCAATTCTCGTAGACAGCTTCTCTAAAAGAGTCAGCAATTCATGCCAAATCATAAACAAAAATCGATTCTAGAAGGCAAAGTTGAAGTGAACTAGCTTCTGGATAACGGAAACTAAAGCCAAGAGGAGCACTCGTTTGTCTATCTCTGTAATCGCTACCTATATGCGCTCAACTCTATGTCGGTGGATGTGAGACTCTTCTGGTGATGGGTACCAGGTCGCTATGGTCGATAAGTTGGGGGGAAACGCGTGATTAAGCTAGAATGTAGATGTTGTTAGTTCTTTCTCTTGTCAGGTTGAGTGAGAAATTGAGATAAAAAGAAACCCATACTCCTAGACGGATCTTTCAGCGACATACTCAGGAGATGGCTTTGAGGCGCAAGGAGCAGGCGAAATTGATATATTCATGAGATCGAATTGAGAAGATGAAGATGAAGATAAATTGGAAGAGAATCCTCACGGCCGGGCATCCTTTTGGTTCCTTCAAAAGATCACCACCCATGATTTGCAAACAAACATGAGCATTGCTGCTAGCATCGATACAATTGCTAGCATATCTCGTTTGATGGCGCGCTTGCGCCGTTCTATACTCTAAATAGCGCCTTGAGGCTCTTTTTAAGAATCCCAAAACTTTTCTTTTCAAACCCCCCTATTCCAAGGTGACCAGATTCGACAAACCCCGAAAACGCCGAATCATATATCCATCCATCAAAGTCTCGTTATGGTTTGCATTTAGGCAATCATCTTCTTGATGACCTCGATCTGCTCAAGGACTGCAGCCTTGCTGGCACCGCCCTTGGCCTGTCGGCTCTCAACACTAGCCTCGTAGTTAAAGACCTCGGCGATGTCCTCCTCGAAGCGCTCGTCAATGCCCCTTAGAGTCTCGTAAGAGAGCTCGTTCATGGGAATACCAGTCTCCTCGGACTTGGCGACGCAGCGACCAGAAATGTGGTGGGTCTCTCGGAAGGGAACTCCCTTTCGGACGAGGTAGTGGCCACATCAGTAGCAAGCATGAAGGGATCAAGGGCGGCCTGCATCTTCACCCCAGAGCATGCTGCTCCCGGGCTTGGAGCTAGAAGCCATGATGCAGGTAGTTTAGAAGGGGAAAGCGGGAAAGAAGATGCAGAAGGCACAATACAAGATGCACACTCAGGCACAGGACGTATTCGCGTGGAGCTGAATCGCAAGTGGAAGAAAGACGAGGTTATCCGTATCAAAAGCAGAAATAAAACTAATATACGATTTGCGAAGCGTCACCAAAGCTCAAGGAGTCATCTAGCGCCCGTTCCGAGTCACGGACCAACCGCCAAAATTTTTGTGGGCGCCGGGGGACAAGGACTGGAATTTTCTTAGAGCAAAAGCTGTTGGGATTGGTTCTATTGGTTAGCTGGGCTGTGCCTTTCCCCAGAAATTTGGAGGAAGAGCTCTGGATTGGAAGGGGGTATGATTGGTGGCTGATGTTGAAGTTTTTTCCTTATCTTATCGCAACGGATAGCAACGGTATCGTACAGTACTGTAATCCGTAGAGGTAGAAAGGGAGCAAGAGAAATATGTATAAAAGAAATGTTCTTGGCTCTAGCTAAAGAAAGCTTCGTATGGGGGTGAATTAGCTGGAATATCAGATTGAGGCGGCAGCACATTTTGCAGTCCCTCGTCCCATTTTCCTCAGTTTGATGACTGGGCTGTTTTTTGGGATTTCTCCGGCGGAAGGTGGAACACACAATGGATGTGATGATGGATACAAGAAAGAAAAATGTCAAAGTAGAAATCAGTAAATAATCAGGAGAAGGCGAATGGAAATCTTCCAAAAGGTACAAATGCAAGATTCAACGCCGGTTGGTGGTATATTCGAGGTACAAACAGAAAAAAATTTTAAGCATACATTTGCCCAACGTACGCCCTGTATCGTTGTACAATAGAATGCATCCGTCTTCTTAGAAGTCATGGGCACACATACAGCACATACATACCTTCAAAGCTCAAATAAAGAGGAGCTCTAATAATAACAAGCGGCGCGCGTCAACTTTATCTCCAGATCTACTATACGATTTCCCGTCGTCCCGTACATTACTATTCCGTAAGAGGATGGAAATTACTTGAGCAGGCAAGCAAGGTGGGCTCGCCAGGGCACGAGCCGCGCCACCAGAGCTCCTCTCTTTCAATTTCCTCGTCGCGGTTGAAAAAAAAAAAAAAAAAAAACTCGAGATGCAAAAACACGCTTTTGGTTGATGGCGTCCCGGTGCTCGGGGCAAAAGAGGAGCCCCGCCGATGCCGGTGCTGACCCACGAGGACCGGAACCACCAAAATGGGTAAAAGCGCGCGTACCGGCTGGGAGCTGGAAAAGGGCTCCGAATGGGAGAATAAAGACTAATGCACCATCGACAATCTTTCTTCATGCGGCATCATCATGGTTGTCTTCCGGATTGGATGCCAGCTGTAAGATTGAGGTCTACGTGTGACCTTGTGCGTCGTGGGGTGTGCATCTTCGCAATAAAAACAGCATGTGCTTGAAGCCCGAGATGCTCCGGAGACTGGTTGACTGGTTGTCGTTCCTGGCTTAGTTACAGCATAGAGTGTGGTAAAAGTAGCATTGTGGCATGTAATTGTACAGGATGCATATGTGTGTGTGTGTGTAACGTACACTGCCTGCTACTTCATACCTCCATTGAGTAGTCGTAATAACAACAACAACAACAATAATAATAATAATAATAATACCTAACCATGCAAACTCCTGGCCATCGCAAGCCTCTGAGGTGTGCGGCGTCATTTCCATGTGGGTTTCTACCCAAACCGAAAAGAGGTGTGTGGAGGTGGAGATAGGGCACTCCTCGAAGCCAGCTGTAAATCCTTTCTGTCAGTCATAAGCTCCAAGCGACCTGCAATTGGCCCGTTCACCTACTCCGCTTGGGCGATATCAAAGCTTCCACCGTTGTGCCTGGGGGGTTAAAAAAAAAAATCAGACGCCAAATCTCGACACTCAATCAGCGCATTGCGTCGTTGTCGCCTGAGCGTGGGGTCCAGAACGAAAGGGACATAGCGATCTCGGGGCTCTCCCTCAGACCTGAGTCAAGAGTGAATGATGCATGCAGTTTTTTTATGATCGGCAAATCCGAGCACTTGCCCGCGATGTCATTAACTACGGTGCAGCACGCAAAGCGAGGTTGGATTGATATGGCCAAATACTGAACATTACAAATTACAAATGAGAGACATGGATGAGAAATCATCAAGAATTATCAATCGACTGACGACACGTTGCTCTAGCCTGAAGGCTATTTACCCCGTACACCCGCGAGCACTAAGAATGAGGGTCTTCGGGTTCCCGGCGTTCATCAGTTCGTTCATATGGGGGTGGGTTTTTGACCAGGTCCTTTTTCTTCTTCCCCGTCCACCGCGGTCTGCCGCATTTGATGATACACACTCCGTAGCTGTGCTAGCCACAAAATACCTAGGGGCCTTGGGTGCGTAATTGGTTCTCTGCGTCGTAGCAAACTGTTGAATGAGGCGGAGATGGTTCGGGGAAACTGTTAGACATAGCTGAGATTATGTCCGCATCCGGATGTCGGGGGAGAGATGCTTCACAACACACCCATCGGATTGAGGATGCCGCACACGGTAATCTGTACTGTTAGATTCCCATCCCGAGTCCTCTCCGAATCCCCATGGTTCCCCAGAATATTACTTTCTTTTGCTCTTGGGCGAAAGGGAGAAATGATCAGCACAGACGTGCCCATACGTCCGTCTACAACCGCCCGTCCGCCCGCAAAGCCCAAATCCAACCACTCATCCCCCCCCGACCTGTTTCGAAGACGGAGAGCGCTTACCTGAAAATAGCAAGAATTCCCCGCGAAATGCCCTGCAGGCTTTGGGAGGCGCCCCTTGTGCTGTGGTCCAATATCTCGCAGGAACGGGAGAGCTAGTGTTGTCGCCTGGGATGATGGTTGGAGGGGTTGTGGTTAGGGGGCGCAAGTATGCAATTGGAGAGGATACTGGTGTGCACGTGAAATGCCATTTATCCATTGCATGCCATGATACAGCTCTCCGTTTGTCCATGAACAATCTCTCACCAGGAAAGATTCCGTCACCTAGGACGATGTATCCATGTCAATCGCGTCATTGATGGTGTACGGAAAGGAACGGGCCGTACAGCGTCAAAGGGCAAAAGATGACACTCGCGAGAGTTCAAGTCAGTTTGCAAGTTGTTGAGAAAGAAAGGGAAAAAAACATTGCCCACGGGTCGCGTCGCTGGTGGCACAACAAATGGGACAGTAAATGGCATCATGGTGTCTCTCTCAGTACATGTCACGGCTGGCGACTCCGAGGTTCGGCTCGCCAAATTTTTTCAATTTTTTTTTTGCTCATGTGTACACGCCAAAAATATGACGATGCAACAGAACACACATACGTGAAATGCGTGTTGAAGGAGAGGGTGTGGTGATTTCTCATGTGCCCTCTCCTCGGCATCCCATGAGCATGGATCGGGAGTGGGATGCTTCTCTCAGTCCGATCGGGAGACCTAGACAGGCTGACCAGGATGCCGATGCAGGCGAGTGAGTCCCCCCATCCCATCCCACATGCAAGTTCCAGTTCCAGACTCCCCAATGCAGGTTCGGTGCTGTCCGCCATTCGCTGCCGCGTTGCTACTACACGCAGGACATTATGGTGTCTCATCTCGCCCATGTCTGCCTCCCGCTCCGCTCCGCTCCGGAATTGGTGGGGGGGTTGATGAGTGAACATGTTATTGCTCAACTTAGAAATTGCTGTACAGTTGTTCCATGGATATGGCATTGTACGCGTACAGTAATTAAAAACTCTAGCGTTCAAATATCTTCTCAGGCTCAAGTTTTCACTCGTGTCCTGGAGGTAAGTCAATGTGTCCGGCGAGGCCTAGAATGAAAGCGACATGAAGAGCGACACGGACGTGCCATGACAGAAGTGGACAAAACGTGGTGGTGGGTTGGGGGGCTTGCAGGCTGCAGTGGGCTGTTTGGTGTGGGTGCTAGCTAAACAGTTAGCGAACACACCCCCCTGTAGCTGTACGACTTTGGCGTCCACTGGAGGAGCACCCTGCGTCAGTGGCACTCACCAGCAGCGTGGCCGGAGCTGGAGGAGGTGTGGCTCCCAACCCTTTAGCTTGTCCAAGAAGAAAAAAATTTGGGAAAAAAAATTTGGGTGGTGAGAGGAGGTGTGAGGTGTGAGGTGAGAGTTGGTTAGGCTGGGTGAGTTAGTTACTCCTCTACTGTTGTTTGGTGATGGTTCCTCTCCTTAGCCTCCCATCTTTTAGGTTCCTTGTTTGTGGCCTGGGGGGTGAAAATTCCTCATACAATATATGAGTCCATACAAATCACGCCCATCCCCATCTCAACTTCCGACACCTCTTGATATTTTCTTCTTCCTTCTTCCTACCTCAAATCACTGCTTAACTCTTCTCTTCCATCTTTCACAAAACGTATAATAATATTCAAGAAAAGCCAAGCCACAGAAAAGGGACTTTTCCTCCTCCTCTTGCGCCAACCCCCCGCCCAATCCAAATACCCCAATTTTCAATTTCTCGACCTCAACCTCGCTCTTGCTCTCGCCCTAGACTAAAGCCGACTTGGCCCAGCTCCCCCAGTTCCACCCGCGTCTCCCGGTCTCTTCCCTCCTCTCCTCTTCTTTCCCAAACTCCAACCTCTACCATCTTCAATTAACCACCACAATACCGCAATTCCTGTCATAATGTTCTCCGCCACTCGAGCTCTCCGACAGGCTGCTGTCCACGCTGAGCGCGTTCCTCTCATTAGGTTCATTGGTCCTCGCACCATTCCTGGTAAGTCTCGAGCCACCTCCCGCGGCTACCACCTTCAGGCCAACCAACAACCGAGCACCTGGCAAAAAATCATGATTTTGACATGAACAACATTTCGCTAACACGCCATTCTTTTACCAGCCAACATTGACCATTCTCCCAAGCCTCACCCTGCCTCCCCTTCCGGATCGCTCCCCGAGACCTTCACCCACTACGGCAACGGCTCGGCCTCTTCCCGACACACTTCCTTCAGCTCCTACCGCGACCACGCCCAGCAGCACGGTCCTCTGCAGAAGACCATTCGCGCTGACGGTGGTATTGGCGGTGCCTCCGGCTCCAGCCTCGGCCCTGTTCACGCCCCTGAGGGCGTCGCATTCGACGTCTCCGAGCTCCCTGCACGCTTCCGCCGCGCTGCCCTCAGCGCTGCCGAGATCGAGGCCATTGAGTCCGGCGGTGCTGCCCTCATCGGTTAATCTCCCCATCATTACTCAATGATAGGGATACGGCGGAGGCGGGACGAATGGGTGAACGATCGACATTACATTATCACGTTATAGAGCGACATGGGAGGGGGAAACATATTGCCTGGAGCACAACCCCCGGAAGCGACGAGTATGAAGATACCCACGCGAAAGCAGGGATGGCGAAAATGCATTGAACAGTGTATTGCTTTGAGACGACCATATATGACTCTCCTTCACTAGCCTGTAGTAGAGTGCATCTTGGCGCTACAGCCGTCTGTTCATTCTTCATCACCCCACCGGGGGGGAAGCCACGGTACCGTCCCAAGGAAACAAATCAGGAGCCAATGTTCAGGCAGCCTCATCAGGGCCCTGGGGACATAGAAAGGCTGGGAAGCACAGCTCAGGGAGAACAAAAAGCGGTTATCCTTGGGTCAACGGAGAGCGATTGGACCTCCGTCTCTTTTCGATTGAAATTGAATAGGCGTCAAACGCTTTTTCTCTACATAGATCATGTACTTACACACACCTCCGGAGCCTTAACAGCGCGCAAGGAGCACCACGGCGTTACTTACTGGAGACTTTTTGTCAGATATTTTTGAATTGAGAAAAAAAAAGTTTCAAAACTCTAGGCCAACTGTTTCATTACCGCCCAAAATTAGCCCTCAAGGCCAACATCTAACGCTAACTTCGTAGCACATCTCCCCAGGAACTGCTTGACGTCTGCCACACTCAATTCTTTGTCGTCCCTGCCAGGAACCAGACACACATTACCCCCATGGGAACTGACATGCATTGACCCTTCCCCCATGCGCTTCTCGAACATCAACTGGCCCAGGGCTTGCATCGGATTTCTACCCAGTCGGCTTTTTGCCGGCCCCGGCAGCAATATCGATCCCGCTCCCGTCTTTGGCTTCTAGTCACCCACCCAAATCCCGGGACGCTGGGCACATCCACGCTCAGAACAGTCACACGCACACACACACTCCCGAGGCCGGCGTGGGGCCGTATTGAATACAGGTGAGGAAAGTTGACCTTCTCCGTGCGGCGGCTACTCTAGGGTCAGTCGGCATACTCTAGCTATTTTCAATTCAGGCGATTGTCATTGAGGCGAGCGATGTCGTAATGTTAAATAACCGGCCCGGCGCCGGGACCGGAATATGTTCTTTAAACTTGGATGAACTAGCAAACATGGAGAATTAGATGGCATCAGGACCCAATAGTATGATTGGGCCGTTTCACTTCTTCTCTGTAAGAACATGTACGTAAATTAATTTGGCTGGGAACTGTGTTTTCCTTGGTCCTACACAGACATGCTCGTCTAGTGTCATGCTATCCCGGTCTGAGGACTCCGGTGGATTCCGATATGCCGTCGTTGGAGAGCTCCCCGCGCCCGAAAATTTCCGACTATACTTGACAAACTGGAGACGATGGCCTCAGTGTGCGAATAGAGGACTGGGCGACATAGGGGCGGAGCCAATGGAGGACGAACGGATACAACAAATGATATTTCTTCTGAGGACGTTGAAGGCTTCGGTGTGTATCCGACAATTCCCAGGGGTCCAGCTGCAGCCAACAACTAACCCATGCATATGGACTTCCACTTCGGGCATTTTGACGAATAGTCCCCGGTGTCGGGTGGTCGGTGCTGTGCTACGAATGTAAGGCATCCTTAGCTCCGTCTTGACGTTTCTGTCGCGGGTTTCTCAAAAAAGACGTTGTTGCAACTGTCGTATGATGCATCGGACGAGGTGTGCGGCAAGATGAAGCGTCAGCGGCGGACAAGTGCCGAGCGGAATGGTTCATGTGATGTGACGCCATGTCGGGTGTGGGAGGGTAGTATTGAAACAAGGTAGTGCAGAATCAAGATGCTTGTGATGGTCATCTTGGGGGTTTAGGTGTTTGCATGAGGTGTGGTACGCTATGGGAGGGTTGCTAGTTTAGACAGCCACTAGATACTGCATCGAAGGGCTAGACGCACAACTCTAATAGCTCTGCGAACTACATGTCTATTGAGTCCATTTGAGCTGCTTTCAGATGTCGTCGAAGACTAGCACCGTAAGAATCAGATTTCCATCCACGTAGCATTTGTGAGCATTTGTGAGCATCAAGTTCCCAGCAACTCAGAGTCCATATATGGCACGTACGATACTACTTAACCGAGGTTCGAGATCCAGAACCGTTCCGCTACTATGTGGTATAGCACAAGAACCGCGGCCCGTTGAGGCTCGATCATACCTGACAACTCTACCACTCAGTTATGCTGAGTGGTGATACCCGTTTGAGTAACTAGCATCAGTCAGCGCTAGTCAAGTTCAATTACATAAATCAAGAAATCCGGGCTTTTAATCGAATCGATTTCGCACCGATGATATGTCTGTCCAATTTAGCTTACTATTTCCAATGCTCATTTTGACATTTGTCCAGTAAGGGGCATCTTTCTTGGACCAGTACTTGTCCAATGCAGAGATAACAGCATCCTCGATACTAGTTATCGCGTGGTACTGAATATCTCCAGCACCAATCCGAAGGTGACTATCCTGCGTATTTAAAACTAACTCGGAACGAAATGGTCTTGGCCGTTGTGAGGACGAAGAAAATAGGCCCATTCTTTTTCCTTCTTCTCTCTTTTTTAAGCTATTTCCTAGTTCCCATCAATATGAGGTCGAGAATAAGGCTAAAAGGCTAACTTGGCAGTGCGTCCTCATACTACGTAGCTTGGACCCAGATCAGAGTTAAGTAATTTAGGAGTAAGCCTCTTGAGGCAACCTAGGGATTAATATTACAGATTCTAAATAACATGCACGTTATCAATTAGTATCACTACCTGCGTCATCCTAAATCTAGATGTCCATAATGCCTCGGGGCAATTTTCACTAGCTTCAACTTCCCACTTCAAGAGCACATAGTCCTCCGAAACAGGTAGGGTCGAGTTAGCTTGAGAATTCTCTGAGTGACTCCATGTCTTGTTCTAGATCATACAAGCCGATACCGTTCATCTCTTGCGATGACTTGCTAAAGTTGGGTAATCTGATATCTCAAGATTCCGAGCATTTGAACTGAAACATTAGAGGACAGGTATAGGGTAAGCATCACTTGCTTGGGAAGATGATCATCTCATACATTAACGACAACAATCCCAAATCGACGGTATAAGCAAAATCGTAAACCTGGAGGGAATCTTGGTCCCTTCTTAAATATAATCCTTGCAAATATATACAGAACTAGAAAGACTTTTTGAGGTAATGGGGGCCCATTGAATCTAGCTGCTATGATTGTTGGTCTTTAGTAGCCATGGGTCACGGGGATTCTGTGACGGTCGAATGCCTGCAGAAACGAGTCGGGAACACTTGAATAATATGATGCCAGCATGTTTTCTATGATAGGAGGATCCAGGAAGATCAATCACAAGGAGAGATCTGTGCGATGAGTGGCCATGGCCAGTGGTCTTAGCAACCATGTGGAAAGAGGCAACACAGTGGCATGAGGGTATGAACACATCAGTGGTGAGGGAAGAAATTCTACGAAATCCGTCTATGTGCTTGAGGAAACGATGTAGCGTACCCTGATTTAGTAGACAAGCAATGGTTTCACCAAGAGCTAGCTTGTGTCCATTGGGTACACTCCTAGAAGACCAACGACCCTCACTATCAAAATGTTACCTCAGAATTCATGCTTTTCACCAAAGTATATATACCTTCCTTAACTCTGGTTGTCTCACCACTCACTTGCAAGCTCTTTCGCTTGCGTATCCAAAGGCGGACCTGTTTCACGAACACGAATTACGAACAGGGAAATTGAATCTCGTAATGGTGTCTAAGCGCGCGTGACTTTGAGGCAGTAGACGGCAGTGCACCTTAATATATGGCCTTCCTTGGTGAGAAGCAGTAATACTGTGATACAATAATGAGCAAGGAGTGGCTAACTTGTAGAATTTCCGATCTAGAAGTATGGATATAGGAGATTGTAGCAATAAGTAAAAACTGTAAAACACTGTCTTTAAACTTAGAAGGAATATGTAGATATTTAGTCATCATCATAGAAGGGCATTAAGAACAAGAAAAATAGATAAATCAGCCATCACATCGTCCCGAGCAGCAAACGCTTCGCGCTCTTACTCACACAAACCAGCTTCCCTTCTAACCACCCTCAACCATCACCTCCCATCGGAACAGCAAGCACCGCCCAAATCACTAAAACAGCAACCACCCCGATCGGAAAAGCAGCAGCCTTCACGGTCCGAGAAACAACATGCGCCCCGGTCGCTGAAACAACATCCCCCACGGGACGAGAAGCAGCACCCGCCACTGGATGACCCGCAGCAGCCCGGTGTACTGCGATGTTTTTCCCAGGAGCGCTCATCCCAGTACATGGGGTCGTTGTGCTTGTATCCTTGAGCGTTGCCCCCAGTAGGCTCCTGAGACGGCGGCGCCGCTGCTGGTTGGGGTTCTGGAGCGGGAGGCTGACTTACACCGCCAAGCAGGTCGTCATGAGAGTGTACGCTGGATATGCTGCTTCGAGGACTCCGGTAGTCTCGGCGATGCGATGGGGTGTGTGCAGAGGAATTAGATTCGACGGCAGTGGATGCTTCGTAAGAAGGGGGTAGATCCTGAAATCCGTCCGTCACCAGAGCGTGGGACTGGACCAAGTCAATATTGACTGTTTTGGGGCTGACTCCCGCGAACTTCTTGTTTGTGTCTTCCATTATTTCTTGTTGTTGCGGGTTTATGGTTTGGGGAGGGGGTTCGTAGGACACTTGTCAGCAGGAATTGACGTCGCAGTGGAGTCAGGTGGAATCGTTCCCCTTGTTCCTGTTGTCTTGTACCGTTCCTTCGGGAAGACTTGCTTGCAAATTGAGAATTATCGGGTCAATTTCCAGGTTGCTTTACTCAGTGGATTCTAATAAGAACGTCGGACCTCGCGACTGCGCCAAGACACGCTAATCAGTAGTTCTGCAACCGGAGATGGCTATCAGCGCAGCGTGGATATGATATACAGTAGAGTGCAGAAGAAGAGGTAGGCTCAGATTGGTGGGAAGAGGGAGATGAGAGAAACGACAATTATTTCAGTCTGTAACGAGGTGAACTGACGTAGTGAAGTAAGATAGATGATCTCCAGAGTTGTCGTCAGCATCGTCGTATGTACACCTTTAGCCCCGAAATATTCAACGTTGATTGGCTCCACTAAGACACCTGAACGTAAGATCCGGGGCAACGTGCCGCCGAGGCGCATTTTAGAGGCAAACTGCTCGCATAGAGGCAGCCCAATGCGAGGAACTAACTTGATTAAGTGGAAAATGGTCCAATTTTCTCGTAGGGCAATTCAGCCTTAGGAAAAAAAGCTTTCCATATCCGAAAATTCGCTTGGAGGCCGCTTCTTGTTCCTGTCGTTACATTAGGGGTTACCCTGTACTCCAAATCAGCTGGACTTGCCACAATGCTGTACGCTGCGATAATATGTTCGACCGTATGAGCATTCCAGGTGCCAAACAGAGCATATATATGCTGGTTTAGTCAAACCGGAAGTGCGGATTAAGTCGCGGCTAAATATTTTGTCACAATCCGAAGAATGTTGTGCGTAAGTCATGGGTTCGAACTGTGCCTGCGTAGCTGGTTACTTGCTGAGATTAAGATAAGACTCTTGGAATGTCTAAAAAGGAATATAGAATAAGTCAAGGTGGAGTCTCCGTACAGTGCATCTTTGGCGCACTGAAGTACACCTCCTGCTGTGCGCCTAACAGCAGCTTGCAATCTGTAATGGCTCCATGGTACAAATATGACTCAAAACCAGAAATGTCATCCACATCGTTGCATCTTGCAACTCTACAATCGGCGTCTTCTTCCCCGCTCTACTATCCAGTGACTTTCAGTTGACACAACAATCATGTCGAGTGCCTTGCAGCTTGTTCTGTATGACATACCTAGCCGGGATCCAACACATTGTTGGTCTTGGAACGCTTGGAAAACACGATTTTTACTCAATTTCAAGGGCCTTGACTATGTGACCGAATGGGTAAGCTGGTCACCCCCGCCGACAATGATCTGAATAGTATTGATAGTTTGGATAGACTGAATATCCCGATATTAAGCCAAAGTTTGAGAAGTAGTGAGTTTTACCAGCTAATTGATTTTACTATTTTGTCAGTGGATTCATATATATATCGACAAATCAATGAGTACCACTTACGGGCAATTTTCAGGTCAATGTGTGGGTGTTTTCAAAGCGACTGACTGCTCGTAGCTTCCCAGAAGAGACGGAGTTTACAATTCCAACTATTCGCCTAGCAGGAGGGGAATCGTACATAATGGATTCTCGCAAGATTGCCGCTCGAATCGAGGCGGATTATCCTACCCCTTCTGTGCACCTCGACTCCCCTTACATCAACCGGCTCACACAGAATCTGCGCGCTGCACTCATTCCCATTGAGCCAATTTATATATACCTTGTTCTCACCCGAGTGCTTTCAGATAAGAGCATCCCGTACTTTACTGCGACAAGAGAAGAAGATATAGGCATGCCACTGGACCATTTTCACCAGACGCGGGGTGTGGCCGCGTGGGAAAAATCCGAGGAAGGATTCTCCAACATCACAGCTATGCTGCAGGAAAATGAAGGCCCTTTCTTTATGGGCGAGACAGTGAGCTACGCTGACTTTGTTTATGCCGGGGTCCTGTTGTTCCTCAAAGGGCTTGGGGATGATGTGTTTGCCAAGCTGCTAAAGGCAAGTGGAGATGATGGCCAGGCCATTAAGGCCCTGCTGGAGGCCGTCAGACCTTGGTCGAAGAGGGACTCTTACTAAATGGACTTGCATTGTCGGGAGGTGTCAATCAACTGTGATTCTTTTAGCTCATACTGAAACTTAGGCTTAAACTAGTGTAAGATGGGCGCATACGTTTCCACACCTTCATGTCGTATAACGACAATCTGTATAGGGAGTTTCTTAAGTACGATAACTATTAGGTCTAAGAAACATAGTTGCAAGAATGATATCAGGCTACACTATTCGATGCGACCCAGGACGGTCACGGAATCTTCTAGGATGTTCAAGGTTTACATTACGTGCCCAATCAATTATCTGTAGCTAAACCCTTTGTTTGTTGAGAAAGCATGGAGGTGTTTAGCTATCGAGGTGCCTATTTGGAAGGCTCACTAATACTTTGCAGTCTCAAGAATCCAAGGTACAGTGGCAGCACGGCGACAGCACTGCTACAGAACATCTACAGCCGGTCTTGAGAAGGACACCTGTGTAAAAAAATATCACTCATAAAAGAGCCCAGTGTGTCCAACAATGGTTCCAGTAAAACGAAATCGACCTTCCGTTCCTGGCTCTGTTAAGGCTTACAGAAAGATACCACAGTGTAATAGATTCTTATACTGTATGTTAGTCATACTGTGACCTTCTCTAAATGTATTTATTTATTTATTTACTATACTAAAAGGCGGACGCTGAACCTGAACTCCTATACCTTTAAACTTAACAAGCCAAATTTTGAATCAAGTTTATTATCCTCAAGGCCTCCCTTGAGGGGATACGGAAATCATAACAAGTCGGGTGGAACCACCATTTTGCACTGCTGTTTCTACATCACTGCTCGTTTCGCATGCTCACAAGTCAAAATCTCATCACGACGAGCCCGACTCCGTGGATAAAGATAGCCACGTAGGAACGCCTCTAAGAGGAGGTTTGCAGAGAGATGATTGAATCATGACTGTAAGATTTGACAACACCGAACCACAATTTCTGGCCAAAGCGTCTCTGTAAGAGCGCGGAACTCGCGGGTCCTCCATGGGCATTGTAAAACCTCTATTGTTAACCTGGAAATTGGCTGGTACCAACGGTGTTGCATTCCCAACTCTCACCAATTACCCAGCAGGACACAAATCGCTTCATTAGCATTTTACAAGGATTCGTCCTGCCTAACAAGGGTAAACTTAATATGGAGTGATGGGTGCTGCTGTTTGGAACTCTTCGGGTTCCACGGGCCTTTAGGTGGCGATGCCAAGAGTTGGCTGGAGCCATGATCTCCCAGGGTGTGGTTACCGTTATTTCGTTGCTTGTTCCAGTCCGTCGTTCAAGACACAGTCCCGTCATGTGTTGCTTAAGTGCTCGTATTCATGCCACGGGCCATGATGAGCAAGGTATTCGACAGTACATTGGGGGACTTAGACCCATTCACCTGATTCTCTTGGTCCGTGTATCTAACCGATCCAGTACTCTTCCAAGTCTTCACCTTTCATTTATATGCATGACACGCGTTGGTCCGAGAGTTCTGAAACGGGTAGTTCGCTTTAGGTCTATGGCATCGTAACTACCCTGTCTTATAGTGCTGAGGCTGTTCCGAGCTCAAACCTCCGTAGTTCCTGGTTAAAAATTAACAGGGATGCACTCTCCAGTCCAAAGCTCCGAGCTGTTCTGGTCCCTTCACTACCTACTATGGGCAAATTAATGGATACTCTAGAGGTAAGCCCGGCAAGTCAATAACAAAAACCCTATGGTTGCGAGGTTTTCTACCCATAATTGCCCTTGCACGACCGAACTTTGCAGTAAAGTTCACTCAGAAGTCACGAGCACCCCATATGTTAGGACCGTACGGGAATATGGGGTAGACAATAGCTAGTCATGTTGGCACCATTGCACTAGTGAAAGAACTAGATGGTCATAGTGACACTCAAATGGTATCTACTAATCCACAATATTGAAGTTAGTGTATGGTTTTGAGATAGAGAATGAGAGGAGTGCAGCAGCCGTTTATTTTGTGTTGCCGAGGCACATCGTAACTTACCGTCACGACGATTGTCTAAACTGGGCCGCTGCATGGCGAAGTTTGAGAAGCAATATGTACACTGTGTAATTGTCCTATTGTTCCTTTGTGCGACAGATCTATGAGACACAAGGTCCAGGTCGGGTGGATAAGATATTGCTGCGGAGTCTACCGGGGAGAAAGGCCCCGGTCATGTCCGAGCCCACCGGTGTTGACCTTGATCCTAGCCAAACCGTGCGGCGCCGAAAGGTGTGATGCTGCCAATCTTCCAACGGCAGGACCACTCTTCTGCTGGTTGAGAAGGATTACATTACGTACAAATGCCGGGGAAACTCCAGCAATGAGCTTCAACATTCTCAACGCGTGGCATGAGCTATTAGCAATGGAGTCTTTCCCCAGATTGACACATCTTGCCCACGGGGTAAAGGCGGATTTGAGAGGAAACTGTTACGTATTGAGCCCCATTCTCTAGATCTAAAAATCGTGGAGTTGATGTACGTCGGATATAAAAACATGAGCCTCATCGCTCTCAACCGCATTGGGCACGGCAGAGTGATTGCCGCCCCCGTGGCTTACCACACCCGCGAGGTCCGGGGTCAAGCCCTGGCTCCGCGTCATCTACTGTGCGAGGGTGGTTGAATTGTTCGTTGTTAGCGCGCCAAGGCAATGAACATACCGTATGTCACCCCAGTAAACATTGCAGGGAACAAACGCACCTGTCGACTGCGAGACAGTGGGTGTAAGTGCGTGGCTGCGTTGCCGTCACACCACACCAGAGGCTAGCTATGCCTGCTAGCCGAAGTAAGTTGGTGAGTGACCCCCTTTCGAGATCTGATGCGGTCCCGTCCTCGGGTTTGTTGACTCGTCCAATCAACCGTAGCAATACGGAGTAGCGACACCTTTCCTCAGCTGGTGTAGTTACTGGATTTGGCGCGAAACCTCAAGTGCCCACCATTCGGGCACCTGAGCCCAGCTTCTAGAAGGAAAAAAAACTCATTCTAGCGTGGATTCCCCTGCCATAGTTCAGGCTAGCCTTGATTGTCCCTCCTAAGGTGCGCGCAAGGCCCGAAAAGATGTTTCAAGCTGTACTGGGGAAACTGATTAAATCAGATGAGCAGTAGAAGTGCATTGCGGGTCGAAACTGGCTGACATATGAAAGCCAGAGAGTGTTTTAGTCTTTGACAATCTTCACCGCATGTCGTGGATGTGTGTAAGACATATTGCCGTCAGCAGAGGAGTGCCAATAAAGATAGGGTTAGGCTAAAAAACTTGGTAATTTTGCGATCAACCCGCGCGGAGCATGAGATGGTGGCGCATGGGGGCAGATGACCGAAACAAGACGCAGACACGATCTATTTACCCTGCCACGGATATGTAACTGAATACTCCGTACTTCGCACATGTCGGGCGAACCGGGCAGGGGTTACTGCAAGGGGAGGAAGATCATGGTGATGGTGCTCTTAGGTTAACGTTGGGTTGACATCAGGTTGGTACCTTGGCGGTAAGCAGCCACCGTCTCCCACTAACTAAAATGAAAGTCGTCTCGCATACCCATCGTTTCCCTGGGGCTGTTTTTCTTCTTCATGCCATCACGCGGCTGACGAGCAATATACTTGAGTGTTATCGATGTGGAGAGTATACCGGGTTGGGGGAAGCGCGCTTCACTGGCACGTCCGCCAAGTGCTTAATCTGTTGGGGAGGGTCCCCGAATAATAGCTGGGATGCCCAAATTGGAAGGTGGGGAGAGGTAGAGGTGGACGGCATGTGAGAGAAAGACCAGTTTGAAGTTATTATCATTGAGTCAATGGGTCGAGTTGCGAGTGCAAAGACGGAACTGGGTACATCGAAAACGCCAAGGGGGAGAAAAAGGCCGAGGGATCAGGGGAGCGGAGAAGCCGACCAGGGCCAACCTGTATTCTTGGCAAAAACCCACATCATGACGAGTGGAGATTTGCGCCGAGGGGCGCGAGGCGGATTAGAGGGTCGTGGGGACGATGGGAAGCCAATCTTTAACGTTAACTATGACTTTATTGATGATGCAAGTGCCTGTGTTATCAAGAACGAGATAGCGACGGAGGGGTGGTGAGCCTAGTCTTAATGGCCCAAGGCAACGAAACAATTGGGCACGCAGACAAGATAGTGGGGGCACGGGGCGTGTCAAATGACGAAGGCGATGGTGTGGCAAACGATCCATTGATATGATTTCACGCGGATTCATGGTGTGGTGATGGTGACGATGATGATGATGAGGATGATGGTATAAGCCCGAGGGGAGCTGAACAGAAGAAGTTGGAGTACTTTCGGGACTGAATTTTGGAGAAAGACAATCCAGTCACCAGGCCAAGAACCCTTGGTTCAGGCCAGGGACGGGTGGTTTCCCCCTGTCGCAGACCACATTCATGGATATTCCGGTGACTGAGGGCGTCGAGGTCGACTTTAACACGGCTTCATTTTTGGCCCAGAGGGAGAACAGCTGTCTGTTCACAACGCAGTTTGACATGACCTATTACTAGCTTTCTTTTGGCGTTGCGCAGATGATGTCCGTAAATGTCAGTTAAACGGAGTGAGCTAATAAGGACTATTAATTGTGTGCCGGGTCTCTTCTTGATTCTGCTATAATTGGGTTGGCTGACTCAAATAACAAAGTCCGACTGGATCGTTGTCTTAGCCACCCCCGGTTGCAGCAGGTGAGAGAAAGGAGCAGCATAATAGTGGGCAACGCGGAAGCGGAAGCGGAAGCGGGAGTGGATGAGATGTGGACTTGCGAGGATGACAAGAGTCATGATGCTGTTGGTTTGGGGTGTCTTTGGGGCGGGAGATGCCAAATTCGTCGTGGCCATTTGCACCAACTGGAGGGCATCCGAAGTAATCATGCCGTATGGGGTCGGGCGTGTTTCCATCCTCCAGTTCTCAGTTCATGAGAAAGATGGGTGAGGTATGAATAGGTACTTGAAGTGGGAGGAGGGAAGAGAGCTAGAATGGTGGGTAGTGGGTATTGGAAGGCATAACATCCGGTTTGACACTGAGAGAGCATCGAATGTAAAGTAAAGGGACACAGCCAATAGCACATTCCATTTTGCCATTATTCATCAGTGCCGCTTTACACGGTAGGTATGACGCGGTCGGTATGTAGCGGCAGCCTGGAAACTCACCAGCAATGCCTCTTAGCAATGGAAAGGCACCAACAGGGAGGGGAAGATCGTCTAGATGACCATTGCAGGGTCCTCCACCCCTTGTCCAGGATACCTTTCCTTTGTCTTTGTTGCCTTGTCGCCATGTCTCTCCCCTGTCTTGGCCTTGTCTTGCTTGTCCCCTGCCTGCATTTTGTCCCGACTCGGGAGGTAAGCAACCCCCTGTCTTGATGCTGTGGGACACTTTCGCAAGAGCGATGGAGATGGTTCACCGTACTGTGCAAAATACATACTTCCCGCACGGCACTTCTCTGCACCCCCGGGGTGAAGCATATTCGCACGACTCTCCTTCACAGATTCGCAAATACGTCTCTCCATTGGGCCCTTTCCGTAAGATGTCTTAAACTCCTCCAATACCGCGCTGAAAGATTTGCGAGGGGTGAGAGGAGTGAGAGATCGAGTGCTGATTCAATGTAGCGGCGTAGCAGTGCCGGTCTTTGATTCCTCCTCATCTGCTTTTCGTCTGCGTCGTCGTGGTCGTCGTTGTCGTCGTTGTCGTCGTTGTCGTCGTTGTCTCCGTTCCCGTCTTCGTTACTCGTTGTCGGCCCAAGCCTCTTTGACCTACCCCATCCATCCATCTTCACCCATGTCTCGCTCTCTTTCCGTGTTGCCTCGCCACCCTCTAACTCCCCTCTCTGAGCTTCTTCCTCGAATCCTCGCTCGCCTCGATCCCCACCAACTTATCTCATCCTGGTCCAACCGGCCCCGGGCAGCGCTAGAAGCGTTAGTCGACGGGCCAGTGCAACTCCTCAAGCTTCCATGCATTGGTACTGCCTCCATTGGCCTATGCGTCACTCTCTCTTCTCCCCTCCCTCCCCTCCTCTTGGTGCACCTTACCATGTCTGGTCCTCGGCTCATCCCATTATTGCCATGATCCCATTGCCTCCCCTCCTCCTCCTTGTTAATGGCTTCGCCATTGTCTTTAAGAAGGGCCTCTTCCCCCCTCTGTCTCTGTTTCTATTCCATTCATCCCTCGTCGCACCCCCTCTTCTCTCATCTATCCTTTCCACTTTCCAAGGTCACTTGACTAAGGTTGTGTTTCCTTCCTTCAATCATCTCATTTCCCTTTTCATAACTTCTTTTAATACCTCTCACCTCCTATCACTTTGAGACCCTTTCACATCTCCTGAGACAACGACTTCGAAGCGCAAGCCGGCCATGGCCTCCAAATCTTCCGGGGACGAAAGTCCCAACAATATTGGAGGCGAGAAGGGCGCTCAGGTCACAGACTTTGACCAGGGTGTTACCGTTGATAGTGGCTTCGCCTTCGAAAAGGAGAGTTGGGCGACCAGTAACGGTCTCACGCTTGACTCCTTCAAGCGTCGAGACTATGGCGAGGGTATTGTCGAGCTTGACCGCAGGATGAAGCCTCGTCACCTGCACATGATTGCCATTGGTGGTTCCATTGGTGCTGGCTTCTTCGTTGGTTCTGGTGGTGCTTTCTATAAGGGAGTGAGTATTATCCATTTTGTTGATGCCAAGCTTTGATGGCTAATTGGAGAATAGGGTCCTGGTTCTGTCTTTTTGGACTTCCTGATCATTGGTGTGATGATGTTTAACGTCGGTATGTTGTCATTTCTGTCCCTTTGTCTCGTCTGTTACCCGTATCCAATTTTACTCTCTCATCCACATGGAGACTCAGCACATTCCTTCTCTCAGACAATTAACGCTAACTTTCTCGTCCTCTATAGTCTTCGCTCTCGGTGAACTCGCTGTTATGTTTCCCGTCTCTGGTGGTTTTTATACCTACTCCTCTCGTTTCATCGACCCCTCCTGGGGTTTCGCTATGGGTTGGAACTATGTCTTCCAATGGGCTGCTGTCCTTCCGCTCGAACTGACTGTGTGTGCAATTACCATTGAATACTGGAACGACACAACTTCTCCGGCGGTCTGGATCACCATTTTCCTCGTTGCAATCATCATCATCAACGTATTTGGTGCTCTTGGCTATGCTGAAGAAGAGTTTTGGTCGTCGGTGCTGAAGCTCGGAGCTACTGTGGCCTTCATGTTCATTGCTCTTATCCTTGTCTGCGGCGGCGGCCCCTCGAATGGCAAGTATTCCGAATACCAGGGCGCCAAGTTGTGGTACGAGGGTCAGGGTGCCTTCAAGAACGGGTTCAAAGGCTTCTGCTCCGTCTTTGTCACTGCTGCCTTCTCCTTCTCCGGCACTGAACTGGTTGGTCTCGCCGCAGCTGAGGCGCGCAATCCCGCTCAGGCTCTTCCCGGCGCTATCAAGCAGGTTTTCTGGCGAATCACCCTTTTCTATATCCTTGGTCTCTTCTTTGTCGGCCTACTTGTCAGTGCCGATGACCCACGACTGCTCAGCGAGAGCTCTTACTCTGATGCCAAGGCCTCGCCATTCGTTTTGGCAGCCGAGTACTCTGGCCTCAAGGGTTTTAATCATTTCATGAACGCCATCATCTTGGTCTCGGTCCTATCCATTGGTGTATCCGCCGTGTATGGTGGCTCCCGAACACTGACGGCCATGGCTCAAACCGGATATGCTCCCAAGGTCTTCTCTTATGTGGATCGTAGTGGTCGTCCCCTCTTCTCGGTTATCATTATTATCGTCTTCGGCGCCCTCGCCTATGTTAACCTCGACGCTGACGGCCCTGTTGTCTTTGACTGGCTCCTGGCTTTGTCTGGTCTGGCTACCCTCTTCACCTGGGGCTCTATTTGCTTGGCTCATATCCGCTTCCGCAAGGCCTGGGCCTATCATGGCCACAGCCTTGACGAGATCCCTTTCCAGGCTGTCGGTGGAGTCTATGGCTCGTATCTCGGTCTCTTCCTCATCTTCCTTGTTTTGATAGCTCAGGTAAGCTACTGCTACAGCATTGATTCGGAAAATTTGGTAGCTCTAACAAACTTTCTTAGTTTTACACTGCCATCATTGCCGGCCCTAGCAAACCTGGTATGGGCACAGTTGAGGGTTTCTTCAAGTCGTATTTGGCCATGCCCGTCGTTTTGTTCTTCTGGGCTATTGGATACCTCTGGAAGCGAGAGGGCTGGCTCAAAACTTCCCAGATCGATATCGACACTTCCCGACGTGAGCACGACTGGGATGAGATTAACGCCTACCGAGCCAAGGTTGCGACCTGGCCGGCATGGCGTCGCTTCCTCAGCAAGCTCATGTAAGAGGATGGATCTAATTAGATTGGTATTGGCATTTGCGTGTGTACATATTGATTTTGAGAGAATCCTAATCGCATTCCGACTTTCTTCATTATTTGGTGGCAATTATTGAAAGAGCTTGAACTGTCGTCGTGGCACATACATCCTTTGCACAAATTACTGCTAGTAGATAGTCTACTGCGTGCTGTTAGCTTTTCTTTATTGCAATGCAAAGAAGTTGAAGCGTTTTGCCTGGACAGGGAATTTCTTGAGTGATTGAACTTAGGTGCACTTGAAGCATCGCCCTTGTTCCAATTTGAGGCTGAGGGTTTGTGCCAGGGGTAATTAAGTAGTAGCGTGGTAGGCTGATGCCAAAAACGGAATGGAGGGCCAGGCCCGGAGGGTGCGGGAAGGGTCAAGTTGCGGCCCGCTAAGGCATGATCGAAGCAAAGTTGGGGTAAAGTTGGGGAAGCTTCAAGCTGATATGCAAGGCTGTTGGAAAACAACAAAGGGGAGAGAAACTAGATACGACGACGGGGTCATATAACAAACAAGTTGAGCTCTCCACGCCTTGTATCTTACGCCCTGCGAGCTGTTGACAAGTGGGACCACGCCCTTTGACGGCCGACATGGGGTGGATCGTGGAGCCAGTGTCGCAAGATTCTTTGTCGTCTTTTACGTTTATATCTCAAGAAGATGACGAGAGGCAGCATTACTTGGATGGATAACAAGGTATTGGACAGGAGTTACATTCCATCGAATGAATAACCAGTAGATTCTGAGGATTAGGTAGGTGAGACGTGGGTGTTGTATTGCATGGTTCAGATTCGGTGCGTCAAGGAAGACATTACGGGTACGGATGGGGAACTCCGAAAATGCTCATCAATGATCATAGGGAGACGGGAGACGGGGACGATTACTTTGCCGGTCTGTATTAACTAATATGAGAATCATGACAATATGTGAACGTGCCGTACTGTACTGTGGACCAGTCTGCTCACAATGGTAGTGGTGTTATGTGTGTGTACTTAAGTGCTCAGCCTCCAGCCTTGGATCAATCGGAACTCCATAGGGCTTCCGTATGCTGTTGGTCCTCGTGCTTTGGGAGACAACCGAGAATAGAGGGTAGCATGCAGGGTTCAAAATTCTTAAAGGGTTTTTAATCCGTCTGAGCCAGGAGTGGGTAGTGGTGGACTGCACAGTAGAACACACCCGAAGCTCATGTCAGCAGTCCTTCGGAGACAAGTTCACGCAGCGCCACCACAAAGACGAAACTCGAGTGTTTGCATGAGGGGATTTGGAGTGCAGCAGTGCTGTGGACTTGAGAACGGTCGCTTGGCGTACTTGTTGGGTATAGTATGCACCGAGATAATCGTGCCATCAACGGGGTCGCAGTCCGCTCTAGACTTCGCCATAGCCATGGTGCGGAGACAACAGTGTTTGAGTGACATGACGGGGCAAAACAAGGACCAGGCCTTTCTCTCCTCTCGTTCTCGTCCTCGCCGGCGTCCTCGATCCCCGTCCGTCCGCAACCTCGGAAGCAGCTTGTGAATCTCATCAATCTTTTACCCCGGGGACAGGAAGGGAAAAAAAGGGGCAAAACATGGCTCCACGTAGATAAGGTGCAACCAGATTAATGGCCTTGAATCCTTTGAATGGGTCGTCTGGGGATGAGATTGCTGCGTGTTATGAGTTGTGAGTACGTACGAGTTACATGATGAAAATTGAAGGCTGCGGGGATGGAGATCTGGGGGAGGAGATTTTTACATAAGAGAAAAAGGCTTGGAAGAGAAGGGTGGAATATAATATGTTTGGAGAAGAACAGGGTCGTATTGGCACGTGCGGAGTTGATGTTCTGCTTGCTGAGGGAGCTGAGATGGTAATTATGGCATGGGCTAAGAAGGATAATTAAAGATGAAAATAAACATAGAAGGCGGTTCAACGAGAAGAAACAAATATTCCGTATCGCCCATCTTGGTTAAAAGGCTTCGATTTTCCTTCCATCGGTGGCTTCCAAGCATGGCGGCCAGGGGGGGTGTTGGCTTGGTTGTATTGGCCAGCGCCGTGGTTGGTTGGCGCGTGCATTTAAAGAAGGCATTAGCGCGACAGGGCCTTTGGAAGTCACTTTTGACCAAAGAGCACTGTGCCCTCTCTGCGTGGAATTAGACGTGATGGCGGGGGGGGGGAGGGGGCGTGCGAAAACTCGGCACTATAACTAGACTTCGGGCACCAGGGCGGGCTTGTCCCTTCGATTGAAACCGCGCTAACAAATAGTTGGCGAGACGGCCGCAATCGAACGAGTTCGCTTGCTGAGAACAAACTTGGCTTCGCTTGGCTTTGTGGGTGAATGGCGAATGATGGGGTGGCCCACTGGCAAACCTGGATACCTACTGTAGCCCGTTTCCAAAGCACCATTAGCCATTGGTTGACCTGATTTACCCTGTCTGTGAGTGGTGGCAAACCTGGATACATACTGGAGCCCGTTTTCAAAAGCATCATCAGCTGTTAGCGGACCTGATTTGCCCTGCCTGTGAGTGGGTGGTGGGCGCCTTTCAGAGCTCGCTGTCAAGCTTCGTACTATATGAATTCAATCGATCACGAATTACGCCAGGTGTTCAATGCTAACTACATAGTCACCTCCCCACGTCTAGATACTTCATTCTCAGATGCCATCCATCCTTCAATCTACTTCTTTACTGCACAAACTAGTGTGTTTCCAACTCTCCTTGGGCACCACTCAGATATTTCGTGCGTGGACAGTTTCCACTTCGACGCTACCTAGACAACTTCCCTCCCCTTAGAAATATCTGGTTTCATCCCCATCCAAACCAATCCGCCTCAAGAATTACGACCGGAAGATTACGTTTTAGTATCCCACACACTCTATACTAAATAGCCAATTAATGACGTATCATGTGATAGATCCAAGTCTGACCTCACGTAGGAGCCATTTGAGCCAGCACCTAGACATATTAGAGAAAATAATACTTTGACGCATCGTAAAAAGAGACTAAACGGTCATCTCAAATAGTCTTCAGCTATGCGTACAATGAACATGGTTTTATTTTCTCTCCTTTAGTCTCTCTCTGCTTAACTGAACGTGAGCGGTGAACAATATAAATTAGGAGAATAAGTTCCAACAGCAGCAGTGCCTCGGTTTGAAACCGTATCAAATGAGCCAATTATAGTACCTTAATGCAGGCGCAGTAGGCCAAGCCTTGTCACTCTTCTAACATACCTGAAGAACGCAACCTCCGTCACCTTGATTTACATCTCATCCACCCACAAAACCGAATGAGTTAGTCGGTTCAGTTTGCTGCGGATGAGATGGGGTTTGGTGCTGTCTTGGGGAAAGGTTGCCATGGGTCAAGCGACCACTTTGCGAAGGGCAGAGCAGAGCTGGAGGAAATAGTAACAAATCGAGGGCTAGAGGTAGGCAGACGTTCTCTGCTTGTGGTCTTCTATGTGCTCATGATGTTGTTGATCTCGCGAAGTGCTGGAGGCCTCTACGGTGTCGCCTTTATATTTGTCTCACTTGCTCCTGCTCACAACAAAGGTCCAACTTTTATTGTTTCAGGTGGCGCATTAGACAGGATATAACCACGACCTGAACACTATTCCGCAGTGGAAGAGGTGCTGGAAGGGTGCGTGCCGTCAACTGTGGGCCACTACCATGGCCAATAGTGTTAGGATGGCTAGGGACTGTGTGTATGAAATACATGGCGATCTTTGGAAACTGTTCCTTTGACAGAAGTTCTGGCTTAACACCATCTTACGCAGATTTTTATAATGAATCTCGCAGAAAGGATAAATGACGTCCCTTAAGTTCTTATATCAGAAGGCCATCGGTCGGTGTTGATACGGGGGAAGTATGGAAGAAGAACTCGAGAAGATTTCGTGGACAATGATATCTGGTCGTGAGGTCCGAGTCAGCTTCGGATAGTAGGAAGAATTCAGCCAACCTTTTTTTTTTTTTCAAGCTTCAGAAGACTGATATCCTCGCGGAGGTGATTTTCCTAACTGCCGGTAAGTCTATGGTATTGAGTTGCTCCATTTGAGGAGTATGTTGAGAATTTCAACACTCGTCTTTGTCCGTGCAACACCTTCTTAAGCTCTTTTCGCCGAGGCATTGATTGAAACTTGAGCGAGGGTTTGACTGACAGCCCGCTTACTCCGACTTACGTCGTATCAAGGAGCAAGATCCAATCGTATTTCAATCATCAGAGAGATCCCGGGACGCGTTCCGTCCGATCATCTACCCCGCATCACCCCGAGGAGAGGGCATCTAATTCCACCGAAGTCCGCGCATGAAAAAAAGGACCTCAATCTCCGTAGCCAATGGCTCCCTTCCTCTGCGGCGAGACTGCTCATCCGCGCAAGCTGCAAGCTGCGTTTTCATGAAAGCCCGCTACCCGACATGCATAAGATAAGAGGCCTCGACACCCTGTATCCGACGTTCGACCACGGTGAACTAGTTTAAACTATGCTTGGTCTTGGCTTAGGACAACCATTGGTCCATCGGAGCTATTAAATGGATCCTGCAATGCCGACTTTTGATGCCGCCCGCTTGCCGAGGCGCCACTCCGAGGCTCACAGCTTCAATTGGCATCGCTCTGAACCGCCTTGAACAAGATACAACCCGGTCAGTGACCAATCACGCAGTTTGTAATTATAGTTCTGAACGGCGTGAGAGATATTCAGATACTCTGTCAGGGAAAATGTTGCACTAGCTAGACCTCATCCGTGTCTTTGCTCACACAAGCATTGTTCTAGACCAGCCAGATGTATGTCTGCCTTCTGACGCGACCCACCCCCTTGTTGCCCCCCCCCCCCGCGCGGGGCCCCGCGATTGTAGCTAAAGTCAAATGCAGGCACGCTTATCTCGACTCATCGGACTTATAGTATGAGTAGCAACCAGGGCGTGGACGGTCATTCAAGTCCCCATGAATCATGTCCCCAGGCTAGCAAACGGTGTTTATAAGTCCTTCTGTGATCCCCCTTTTGGATCGACTTGTGAAGATCAGCTTCGACAAAGACATCTGCTTCTCAATCCTACCAATACGTAGCCTCCAGAGCAGTTGCGGCACAAGACAGTCGACTAGAAAACGGCCCCAGCCACCTCAATTCACCATGAAGGACCCAATCACGGAGCACATTGATAACCATGACAACATAGAAGCCTTGAACAACTCGACTGTCAAACATGCTGCTGAGCAGGGCCATGCCGCAACCGACAAGTACGGCGAGTCGTTGTTGCAGTATGACCCCGTGGCAGAGCGTCGTTTGCGTCTCAAGATTGACTTATACGTCGTCCCCACGGTCGCGCTTCTTTACTTGTTCTGCTTCATCGACCGAGCAAATATCGGTAAGTGTCTCACTCTGGCGAATTGAACTATATACGATCGGATCTCCTAACGCTGGCGTAGGGAATGCAAAAATCGCCGGCCTTGAGAAAGACCTCAACATGGCCGGTTACGATTACAACGTCGTCATCTCTTTCTTCTACATCTCCTACATCCTCTTCGAAATCCCTTCCAACATGCTCTGCAAATGGATGGGCCCTGGCTGGTTTCTCCCGATCGTGACCTTGTTATTCGGCATCACATCTCTTGGGACCGCCTTCGTCAAAACGATCCCCCAAGCTGCCGCTGTACGTTTTGTCCTGGGCATTTTCGAAGCCGGGATGCTGCCTGGCATCGCATACTATCTCTCACGATGGTATCGTCGCGCCGAGCTTGTTTTCCGATTGTCCCTCTACATCGTCATGGCACCCCTAGCTGGTGCCTTCGGAGGTCTCCTGGCATCTGCTATCCTGAACCTTGACAGTTTCGGTGGGCTTCATCGCTGGAGGATGATCTTCGCCATCGAGGGTATCATTACCATCGGACTCGCGCTAATCAGCTTTTTTACGCTCACCGATCGACCCGAAACGGCTCGTTGGCTGAACCAGAAAGAAAAGGAGCTTGCTATCGCTCGTGTCAAGTCTGAGCGTGTTGGTGTCACTGCGGTGCTCGACAAGATGGACAAGACCAAGCTCAGTCGGGGCATCTTGTCCCCTGTTACGCTTAGTACATCCTTCGTCTTCCTGCTCGACAACGTCACGGTGCAGGGTCTAGCCTTTTTCTTACCAACCATTATCAAGACAATCTACAGCGACAAGACCACCATCCAGCAGCAGCTGTTCACTGTTCCACCCTACGCTGTGGGCGCCTTCTTCACCGTTGTATTTCCATTGATGAGTTGGCGAATGGACAGGCGGCAGATCATAATGATCCTCTGCGCCCCCCTGATGATGATCGGCTATTGCATGTTTCTCGGATCAAAAGTCGCATCTGTTCGCTATGGCGCAACCTTCCTCATCGCATCTTCCGCCTTTGCCTTTGGCCCCCTCACCAACGCGCAAGTGTCTGCAAACGTGGTCAGTGACACGGCCCGCAGCGCGGCCATTGGGATGAACGTTATGATGGGCAACGTCGGCGGCCTCATCTCGACCTGGTCGTTCCTCCCGTGGGATGCACCTCACTACCATATCGGCAATGGCCTGAACCTGGCGACGTCCGGAACCATCTTTGTAGTGGCCCTTCTGACGTTACTCTGGATGAAGAGAGACAACAAGAAGAGAGATGGCTGGGATATTGATGAGGAGCTCAGTGGAATTACGCCGGAGCAGCTTGAGGACTTGGATTGGAAGCATCCCGCTTTCCGCTGGCGAGCTTGAGTTGATAGCCAGAATGTTCAATGTAGTTTTATGGAAGATTGATATTATTTACGTATATGTAGTCACAAGCACCATATCTAATGGGGTGATTGATAAAACTAAAAACTGAGTTGTCGCTGTCTTTTGTTACCCAGAAAATCTACGTGAAGATTCAACATTGCTGGCAGAAATTTGTACAATTCACTCATCAAGCAAGGTATAGTTAGTGTAATCATTATTTCTCCCTTTCCCCCCCCCCCCCCCCCTTTTTTTTTTTATTTTTCATATCCAGCCAATTTAAATTTCCTATCCCAATATTGGTTTCCCATCCTCATCCTCGTCATCCTTATAGTTTGCATCCACCTCAAAATCATCATCGTCCTCAAAGTCTTCATCCTCGTCATATTCGCCACTAGAGTCGAATTACTCCCTGGAAGCCTCCTTCAAGTCAATGTAAGGCTTGGGGTCATCAATCCTGGCTTGTCCTGGCAGCTCAAGTTTCAGCTTGCCTTCATCATATTCGCGCTTTCGCGCATAGTTTCTAGCCTCATTGCTTATTGTGCCGCCCGTTCGCTCAATCACGAGTCCTGGCCGGAACGAGACGGTTGCCATGTAGTAGTCAATCCGACCAGGCTCTGTTTCATCTCGAACCCATCGTTTATCGTGCCAGGAGCTGTCGCCGCTCCATCTGTATATCTCCCAGCTTTTCGGTGTAGCGTCGGCGTAGAGTACAACGCCGTCTTGCCTGATGAAGAACCAGCGCTTGGTCATTTGCGTGGCAATCTTGTCGATCTGGTCCTTTTTGCGCTCAATCGACTCGAGCTCGATACGAATCTCAAGAACAGTGGATGGTAATACTGCAGAAAATTGGTGGAGCCAGGAACGTTCGAAGCGTAACGGCTCGTCACTCTCCCAGTGCCACCAATCCGAGTGTCGGATGGTGAGCGTGAAGCGGCGTGGACGCATATGAGGGATCCTCATGACTTGTGAGAGCTCGCCTCTCTCCAGCCTCCACATCTGGGCGAAAACACGCAGCCTCTCGATTTCAACATAATCCTTACGTTGCTGTCGTGCAATTTTCTGGACCGTAGTACGCACCACACTCAGACCACGCCAAACGTTATACTCGGGTGGTGCGCGGTCTGGGGCGGACAGCCAGTGCGTTTGTTCCTTCAGGATGAAAGGCAGAAACCAGGACTCTCGATATACTCTCCGACATGTTCGCAGAAGCTCTGTGTCGCTTTTGCGCGGGGCAAAATACGTTGGTCGTAAATAGCAGGTAGAGCTATCATAGTGACTAGCCGGCGAAGGGTCTGGGTAGTCTGTTAAAGTATAGGAGAAGATGTGACTGCGTACTTCAGCCGGTAGGAGCCTGAACAGTGGTGAGTGGATCTGCTTACGGGCAGGGGCCGATAGGATCCGCTCATGAAGGACCGTCTCCATTACAAGCCTATTTTATATATTTGTGTGTGTGTTTTGGCGTTGTTTGCGCGATGGTAACAAAGACAACTAACTCCCTGGGTAATAGTAGAAGGCAAACATGTGCTTGAAAGAGGGAAACAAAACGTCGCAGTAAATACTGTTTCAACTGCGCATTCACTATTAGGCAGCAAGGTGGAGCCAACAAGCCATAGTACGATCTCTTCGTCACCCCGCGCTGGATCATTGAAAGTGGTGTTGGTTGATAGACTACGTGTTAGTGGGAACGTTTAGTAACCAGACAACGAATAAGCTGCTACAAGGTTACGACTTCATATATACCTACTTGACAAAACAACGATTCGAAGGCCCTTTTTTTCTCTTTTCTTCTTCCTTATGCTATGTCGACCTCGTGTTCACGATAGTAGCCCGGTCCTAATGCGCCGTATTATCATCAGCCACGAAGTCCATTGTAAGTAGAACTCCTACATCCCAGCCAGCAGCAGATATTCACGGGAATATAAGGAAAACCATCATGGCGATTAGCTGTGGTCTAGTCTTTTGCTATTTTTCAAAATTCTAAGGCTTTGTTCTTCTTGTTCCAACAGTCGGCAGCCTACATCGGTTTAAATAATAACATCAAAACGTAATTCTACCAAAACCCAGCAGTATCAATAGCCTGAACCTTTCCTCCTTCGGTTGATCCTGTCGCCGTTGTGACATAGAGTATCTTTGCATCTCGGCGGGTTCGTCCGAACCGGCAAGCAGTGGCTCCTGGAACCTCATCCGAATCCGGTCCTCCAGCCACCACGATATTCTTGCCATTGGGTTCGACAGCAAAGACTCTGTTGTCTGTATTGGTATCTACCCATGCGATATCTTTCTCTCCCGGTCCGAAGGTGAAGTCATCCAGGCGTGACGCCGAAAGCTTTACTACCGTTTCGACTTTGGCTCCTCGGGCCGGGTACCCTTCCTTAGTGAACCGAATCTTATAGAAGGTAGTCGTCACTAAATTGGTCCAATACAGGTACCCGTTATGGATATGGAGGCCGTTGATACCAAGAGAGGTTGCACTGCTCGATCCCGAGCTCATCTCAGGGACCTGAACCGCAACCTCATGTTTGCCCGTAACAGCGTCAACGCGCCAGACCAGGCCTAGCACAGAGTCTGCAATAAGCACAATTTCCGTGTTCTGAGGTACGCTCGTTGCTCCATTGAGAAAGAGAGCCTTGGGAATGGAAGTGATGAGCTCTGGTTTTGGGTGATGATGCTTAGTGAAGTCCACCCTCCAGAGAACCCAGGTCCCCTTCACGCCTCCGGTAGTCGCACTAAAATTCCCGCCGACAACAGCAAACACGTCAGCTCTCGTTTCCGTTATGCCAAGCAGGCTACCAACGGAATTGATGGTGAAGTGACGGGCCACAGGAGGAGCTGTGTGCGTAGGGTCGGAGACTTCATAAAGAGAAGCATTTGGTGTTAAACTTGTGAGAAGCAAATTCCCATTGGGTCGAACGGCGATATTCTCGATCCAAGTCCCGACAGGAAATTGAGTCACCTCACGGTTGCAAAGTGCGAGGGATTCGGCTTCTTTGCGACGACTGAGTGCTGGCGACGCCAGGGCCAGCGAGATTAAAAGAGACTGGAAATAATTCACACGCATGATCCTTGAGTGATTTTGAAGGATGTAGGAACAGTGAAATGTGACGGAAGCTCATAGCAGCCCAACATTGTGAGCCGTATAGTTATGGGAGATAGGTAGCTTTATTGTAACAATATCTTGTTCCAAGTTCCGATACCCGAGATATTGCTGACGGCATGCATAGCTAGTGTTCAGCTGAGGTGCACTATCGGCGGGGCCTATTGATCGGAATGCTTGTTGACGACTTCATTGCTGAGCAAATCGAATCATTCACTAGGGTATATGCGGCAATAAGGGTTACGAAGCAACGGAGATAATTGCGGAGGTTCTTCACGCTCTGTTCTCCAGCTCGGAGAATGAGTTTCTCTTTATTCTCTTCGCTAACTCGCCGAAATGCTCACCGGTTTTTTGTATGTTCCTTTCAAGGGCGAAATTGGCAAGTCTCGCCTATCTGCAAGTGCCGAAGGGTCATTGACGTATAGAAGACCAAGGGTTCTTCATCACCAGTTGATAGGGCTAACAACCCGACCCGAAAGAGGTGCGGTGTCGTACTGATAGAATGAGGTTGGAATCGATAGAAAGACTAGTGTAAGAATAAAGCGTATATTGAGAAGTTATAGGATAGTGACTGATTAAGATAAATTAACCTTTTGCAGTTATATTTTTCATCTCTCATCTAGCACCTGTCAGGTTCAGTCATTCACCACAAAACATATTGACGCTCAACAATCGAGTAGATGTAATGGATACATGTCCAAAAGTAGACTTGAAATACAAGATGATCACTACACCTAAAACCACTCTCTACCCAGGAGAGCTCTATTCCACCGCCAAGTTCATTTCTCGCATTACGTACGTATGAAATACATACCTGTTATATCTCGGAAATACGGATCTGGACATTTCCAAGGTTGAAAACACCACGCGTCAGGGCGTAACAGGTTATTTGCGGGACCTTTTCGAGGCACAACCCTCACAAAACAAAAACAGCATCACGTCTTGCATATCGCAAAGAGCCCTCTGTTTTGTTGAATAATTTCCTTTCATTCAATGTCGCATAGCGACCGCTTTCGCTTCTTTAGGCAGGCCGCCCATTCTTACAAGAGTAAATAGATACACAGGGCGTGTTACACACCCCGAAAAGAAGAACAAGTTCCCGCCCAGGCTCGGTTTCCTGTCATTCCGCATTTGGGCAAGATTACCTCCCATTTCCCAGTTTTCCAGTAATAGAAAAAACAAGACAAGAGACATACAAAGATCAACCGGCCTAGCCCACCCAAAAAAAAAAAAAAAAGTTTCCATCCCGAACCTGACCCTTGTCCATTTTGTTTTTCGACGCCTCGCCTTTTGTGGCCAGATTGTGAGAGAAGGTATGAGAGGAATAGCGAGTGTGTGAGAGTGTAGAAGGGAGGCATTGAACAAGGATAAAGGTGTGTAGCTTCGTACCCAGAATTGGTATAAAGCAAGAGATGATCGGAGGGAAGATGGCAAGAGACGAAGCGGGTGTTGATCCCAAAATGAAAATGTTGTTTTTTCCATTGCTTTTCCCAGACTCCTCCCAATTCCTATCCCGGGCCTCTTCCCCAGTCCCTTGCGAGACGGTCGCGTTTAGAGAATTTGTTGACAGGTCAGATCGTATGCCATTGTTATCACTGCGAACAGCGCTGCTTCAATGGTCTCGTGCGATCGACATAAAACATGTGATGAAAAAAAATAATAAACGAAATAACCCCCAAAAAAAAATGAATAACGCCGGTTTGTTGATGTATATAATAATCATGAGAGACGTATCGATGTTTTTCCATCTGCCGAGGACCAAGAAAAAATCGGGGTATCAAAGACGAACGTAGTTACTGATGGTTTGTAATATGTGCGCAGGGTGATAAAATCGTAGTGTGGACCCGAGCTTGCTGGGTTATTCGATAGTAAATAATGCCTACACTGGCGCAGGTGTAGGTGTTTGACCACTTCTGTCTCGGGACATCCAAGCAAAGAGGTCGGTGCGGCTGCCCCCGGCGCCGTTAAGAGAGCCTTGTACATCAGTAGGAGCGCGAAGACCCGTCTCGCGAGGCTCAAGAAGAAGACTCTTGCGGTAGTAGCTGACCTGGACGTTGCCCTGGTCTCCCTCGCGAACTCGCTTGATCTGAGCAGACATCCAGTCCTGCATATCAGGGAGCTCAATGAGACGGTAAGGGATCTGGAAGCGTTGAAGCTCACCAATTATCTTAGCCGTGCGGGTATGCTTATCAAAGTTGATGACGGTGATGCCATTGCTGCCGTCCTCTTCAGAATCAGAACCGAGGGACATCTGCTTCGTCGAGGGGTTGCCAATGTCAACAAATGTCAAGTCGGTAAGGTACATGCCAAGGAAAGGCAGGCAAGGAGGAATATGGTCGTGGAGACGAGTTCGTAGCACTTTGTTGTTCTGAGAAGGCTCCACAAGGATCTGAAGAGTGCGGAGCATCTCTTTGCGCTTTGCAGACACGGCATCCCAAGTCTTGCGAAGACGGCTGATCGTGCTGCTGTTTAGGCTACAGATGATGGCCATCAATCCATCATAGTTGTGGAGTTCAAGACACTGATGGGCAATCTTGATCCACTGCTTGATGACGGCAGCGCGCTTCTTGATCTCCGGGTGCTGAAGAATGGTCTCAGCCACGAGGTTGGAGAGATCTGTAGACAGAGAGGACATAGCCTTGACGTTAGGGGCGTCGACACCACCCTTCTTCATCCACTGGGAACCAAGAAGCTCTTCGGGAAGAATGGCGCTAAAGATGTTCATCTGCTTGATAGTCAATTGGCGAGCAATTTCCACAGGCTCAAAGTCCAAAATGGTGGGATTGTTGGCACCCAGCTTGAATGCCGAGAGGAGGTTAGTCTGACTCTTGGAAATGGCTGGTGAAGGCAGAGGAGTGTCAATTGGAACATATTGAGCAATGGACGTGTTGGTCTTGCCCATTGAAGACACAAGTCTGGGAACCAGTGAACCGTCTCCGGAGACACGCTCGGCAAGCTCCAAAAGTCGGCGGCCAGCAGAAGGTAGGATGGAGCCGAGCTTCACTTTGGAAAAGGGAATGATAAGGTTGAGGGCTCCACGATCAGTCTCGTCCCTCCAGTGAGACTCCAGCCAGCCCTTGAAAACATTGTACACTCGCAGTCGAACGGGTCCAGCCATGTGTGTAGATTCAGCGACGTAGTCGAAGCGTTCAATCAGAGCCTCGGCCAAACGCACCGGGGCGCAGAAAAGTCGAAACGTTAGATAGAAAGTAGAAACGAAGGTAGAGTCGGGAGTAGACTCGTGGGTGGTGAGACGCTCAACCAGGGCGGGAAGCGAGCCTCCAGTGACGAGGCCTTCTTTGTTGAACATGAGCTCATGGGCAAACGTCTTATCCATGAGTCGGGACTCGACATCGTCGACTTCTTCGTGGGTGGAGCTGGTAGTTGTACTTAGGTCAGACATGGAAGGCTGATTTCTGGGAGCAGGCGAATGGTCAGGGGTTGTGGCTCGGGTAGAGGATTGCGAAACAATGCTTGATTCAGAGTCCCGGCTAAGGTAGGTAGCGCTGCTGCCAGCACTCGAGGCAACAATGCTGTCAAAGCGAGAAGAGTTGTAATTATTATCGTGGTTTTCGTCGGCGTTGACATCTTCGGAAGGTAGGAGGCTGGTGGAAAGCTTAGGGAGAGGAGGAAGAGAAGGTCGAAGGGAGGAGACAGATGAGACAATGCTGGGGACATTGTCGTCGTTTGCTGACGAGGGTCGAGAGGAGACAGGGGAAGGGTTCTGAGGTGTTTGCTCCTCAGTCGGAGTGGTAACATCCTGGGGAACGTCGGGGAGAGGCTTCTCAACGGTGAGCGTCATTCTTCGAGCGGAAGTGGAAGATCCGGAGCTGCGATTCGATTCGGCGACGCTCGAGGTTTCAGCTTGCTCTGAGACGGAATTGGTCCTTGAGCGCGCTTCGGAGGCCGCAATATCGAGAATGCTCAAATCGATGCCAAGGCTACTGCTCTCGAGCTCGAACTCGAAGTCACCAATCCGCTCAATGGCGACTTTGGCCTTAGCCACACAGTCACCAGCCGCGCGAACACAGCCCGTAGCCGAAGCCAGAAGGGCGCTGTTGTCGTGAGGCATGATGATGTCGGCCTCTTCAGAGTCAGCATTGGCCAGGGTGTCACGAGCGGAGAAAACAAGGTCCTGGATTCGCTCAAACATGGTCGCACGCGCCTGGGCGAGGACTTCGGATCGTGAGTTGATATGCTCATAGACGCCGTCGACGACAGCCAGAAGCTCACCACCAGAAAGGGCTGACTGTTTGATGGCAGAAGCAAGCTCGGGACGGGATTGAGACTGTAGATGTAGACGACCAATAAAGGAACCAAGATGTGAAAGGAACGTGTCGTGAGTGCGGTTTAGCCGCTCTGAAACCAAGTGATGAGCACGGGACAACGGCGATGGGCCGGCCAACGAAACTCTGTGAGAGATTGAAGCCGATAGGCGGTGAGCTTGGACCAAGCTGGCCTGTGACAAACGATTGGTGTTTGGCCCCATTGGCGCTCCAAGTGACGACAGTCGCTTATTGAAAATAGCCATTGTGGTCTGAGTACTCTCGCTGGATTCTGACGTCGCAACGCTCGTAGCCGCTTGCGAGTCTGTGTCATTGACCGTTCGAGGCGTTTGGTCATCAAAGCTTGACTGGTCTGCTGGCGGCGTCGGTGGCACGTAGCTCTCCTCGAGTACTGTGGCCATGACCGTTACTGACGCGGGTGCACGGGCCCGGCGATCCTCCTCCAATACATCATGGAAGCGAACACCCTTTGTAACGATTCTAAACGCCTTCAAGATCATCTCGTCCACAATGTCGTTGATGTCCTCGACAGGGCTCACTGTCCCTAGCGCCGCCGCCGCCCTCTGCGTCTCCTGTAGCCGCTTGGCCGTCTTGACTAACGACGACAGTTCTGATAGCAACGACTTTCTGCACTTCCGTAGGGTGTCGTTCCTTTGGATGAAGGGAGATTCCCTGTTTAGGCAATTGGTCCGCTCCTGTAGACAGTATTAGCCTATCCTCCCTGGATTGGGTTTAAATTCTATAAATATCAGAACTCACCAGTAGGAACCGCACTCCAGCAATAATTCCCTTCATAAACTCCTGGTTCCCAAAAATCTCCCGGTCGTTCACCGTCGTACTTCGGAGGAGATCCCAAAAGTTCAGCAAGGCCTTGAGCAGGCTACACATGTCGTCGGGCTCATACGACTCGCAGTAGTTGGTAGGAAGCCATCCTCGGGCGCCTGAGACAAGCAGTGTGCCATCAGCCCATCCGTTTGTGTGAATCGAATGCACAAGAATGACGTCCCCCTCGTTCAGAGGTAGTGTCACGCTCGAGTCGGACATGGCATAGCTAGGGTTGAAAGGGTAGAAGGCCCGCAGGAAGTTGTGGAAGACGGGAGGATGGAGGTACTGCGGCGAGAGGTCTTCCTGCGAGCCATTGGGAGTGGCCGGTGGCGTCATGTGTGATTGCGAGTAAGGATTGGTGTCAAGGGTATCCGCATTCGATGATGATCCATCTTCAATTGCATCGTTGTGAACCTTTGAAATGGTCAAAGGAGCCACCTGGAGACTGGCTCTCATGGGCTGGCTGCTCAGCATTGCGATTGCCGCTGACGATTGACGAAGTAGATTAGATCATTGGGGGATTAGCCAGGCAGGCAGGTTGTTTACAACCACCCGAGCAAGGCTCTGTCTCGATTTCAATGTTACAAGAGCAAGTCGTCGTGTCGTCGTATCCAAGATGAGTGGATGAGAGAGAAGGCGGTGCGGAGAGAAATTTCGCCAGGAGATTGGGTCTGTAAGTCGAGAAGCAAGAGTCGGTGGCAAATACAGGCCGTTTCGATGAGGGAGAGAATGGCTCTAGCAATGGGGGGAACTAAACGAAAAACCCGCGGAAGGAAGCTAGTAATCAATGTCAGCGTGTGCGAGCGCGATTTGTGATGATTTGTGTTATGATATTTGTTTGGCAACAACCATTCATGCGTTATGGAATGAAGGGAGAAAGCGTTGGGCGGGTTTGTTGCGGCGGCGAGGGCTCATCCAGGAATGTCCGACTTGCAAGGGCAGCCCTGGAGAGCCATCTGCAAGAGTTGCAGCAAAAGCACTTCGGCGGGGCAGGGCCGTTGCAGAATGGATGCTGTCAGGGACAGACGCCGTTGAGCTGAGGCAAAATCTCCCATTTCGAAAGGTCTCAACTCATGTAAGTAAGCTGAGTTGATTGCAGCCAGGTTACATCATGGTTGGTTGAACCTATGGCTTTTTCTTCTCGACCCGATGACTCCAATAGTTCTTCCAAACTGAAAACCCACACACACACACAAGATGAACCGAATTGAATTGCAACTGATCTCGCCTCGATTCGTCCCGTCTCAACTAGATGATATTCCTCAACCTGTGTGGCACGTGCATAGTCTGAGTGCGTGTGCGTAGATTTGCCCATATTGCGTGCATGTAGGTGTATGTGGTGGTGATATATCTGAAGTAGCGCTTACCTTTGGACAAGACAGCAACGGACTGGGGGTTCGGCCAATGGTAGGAGTAATCCAACAAGGGTGCTTTTCGACGATTGGATGGGATACGGAAAGTGTTAAGATCGTCACTCTGGATTTTCTCTCGTTCGGTCGTGAGTCGGAATCGTTGGCAGAAAAGGCGTTCCTTGAGTCAAGTACGGAGACAAGGAGAGGAAGGATGGAATGTCCCGGTTGTGTGTAGAGAGGGTCGAGTGTCCGAATCTCTGTTGGCCAGGTATGGACAATACCAGTTAATCAGGCAGATCAGACAAAACAGACTTCACACAATAATCGAGGTAAAAGGTCCAAGTAGCGTCAGGGCAGAGGAGGGAAAGAAATGGAAAAAAGAGATGCCCTCGCGCGGCCCGGGTCTGGGGATAGCGGTGGTGTTATCACCTTACCCTCTCCTCTGATGGTCTTGATTGCTGTGGCTCTCTTGGTGGCCACACCCACCTTCTACGTTCTGTGGATCCTGTATCCCAGGTCCCAGAGCTATCTATCCCTGGACGTTGTGCTCACCAAGGTCACTGGGACAGACTATGGAAGATAGGCCCACTCCCCTTCAATCCCGACTGTCCATGGCAGGTCTCCACTTGGGCCACTGCAGAGGTTTCTCTCTTGGGTTGACCAGGGCAGCATCGCAAGGGGCAGGGGGATGACTAGTAAGTGCTGTGAGAGCAGTTTGCGGGCGGCGGCAGGACGGGATGATGGATTGATGGTGGATGAGGTGACGGGTTGGACTGGACCCATGGATGATGTCCTGGGTGTGTAGTCTCAGTGGAGGAGGCCCCTTTTTTTTTCCCTTCTTGGCGGCACGCCTCACCGACCCTCCTGGGTCCTGGACTTCCCAGTGTAGGTGGGGAGCACATGCTAGTATTAGCCCCGGGGGTTCCCTGTTAGCGCAAGTAGTCGAGGCCCAGGAACCTGGCCAACGCCAGGGATAGGGGATGTATTCGACCCATCACCACCACAAGCACACATGCAAACTCCAAGTTGTGCACATAAGTTATGACCTATGCCTCGTGTCTTGTGCGATCTTCTCCCTCTCCAACTCCCTTCTAGCAGCATGGCAGAGCGGCCTCGAAACGCAGGGACTCATAATGAGTAACGTTGACTCTTTGAGTCCGCATCTGAGAAGATGCTGACTGTCATCAATAAGTGCAAAGCAATGACCTTCATAACCCCCTCCCCCCCACTCACCCTCTCTTTTGACTCTCTTTTTAAAAACAAGTAGACACATCTGTCCAACATCAAAACTATTTTAGACTTATCTTACTTTGGTGCTTGCTTCTCCCGCGAGCTGCCACTCATCGACCAGCTGGCAACTTTTTTTTACGGCTTGCTCATCATCAGTCATAGGGGTCCATCCATATCGTAGTCCTTTCGTCATCTGCCAATCTTCATTGTCCCCTGCCGCACCTCTCTATCGGTTAATCTCGAAGCGCCCTGAGCTTCCACCCGAGCTTCCAGATCTCGCACTATAGAGGGGGAGCTCATCAAAGAAGCAAATGGCAGAGGCCACTGGCGCGGCGATATGCTTCTGGATTGGATGCCACCACGCGCCGGCAGAGAGCATGGACCATCAGTTAGTCCGCTACTGTATCGCCAATGGCGACCAGCAGCTCAGCCCAACGTAAGTTAATCACGGCTGACTGAATCGATCGTTTTTGGTCTGTCTTGGTCTTGGGTTTGCCTATCAGTGGCTCAAGCGGCAGTGGGCAAAACAGATGACTTGCTGCCCCAGAATTCGGTCGGCCGGGCCACCAGCTGGGCCGCCAATAACTGGCCCAATTTCGGGCCAGAAGAGACGGTCACCTGGTGAGTGACCGTGCCTAATTCTATCGCATGTGTCATGTTTCAATAAGCTCTCATTGGGCCATCAAACCAACTCATATGTAGGTGGCATTCATTCGTTCTTCATTTTCATCATCATTATCACCATCACCATCATCCCTCAAGGCGTACATCGAGGGCGAGAAGAGAGGAGGGAACGACAAGAGGGAGGGGCATGCAGGAGGGAGGAGAGCAGAAACTATTTTCTTGATAGTCGTAAAACCGCCTCCCTCGTATTGGTTCCCCTTGAACTTCCCACTAGGCTCCTTGGCTGCAAAGTACTGTACTTGTTCCTGGGTTGCTCCTACAGACACACAGACAGTCAGACGCTAGATGCGCTCTCCTGCATCTCGCCTCAACGCTGTACTCAAGCCCATGGCTGCTCCTTGCACTGCCATGGCTCATGGGGTTCCCCATTGCTGTGCATCTTTTACTGCAGCAATGGAGGGGCTTACACAGTAGACCTGAGAGCAAACAGTCGATAAAAAGCATATCTCCATCGCCTACCTCGGCTCGCTTCCAGTACCATCAAGTTCCGAGAAAGAATGGAACTCGCTCCCATCCCCTCATAAGCAAGCTTCCATTCCCCTTAAACGGTTTCTGCCACCAAGTCTACCCACAAAACGTTGGCTCAGCCCCAGACGCCCCAAATTCCCCCCAAGGCCCAAGGCCCCAGAACCGACCGACCTTTCCCCACGAAGAACAGTTCCGGAAGGGCCTATGCACGGAGACACAACACCGAGGAAACGGGCAAAGTCCAGACCCTGTTCCTCGCCGTTGGGTTTCACAGTCATTAGCCGCGTTATTCAACGCTTCGTATGCACTGTGGTATTTCTCAGATGAAGCTCAATCCTCCAGAGAACCCGAAAATAGTTCAGCAGATCAAAGACATTTGGTATCAGAGTTCGTTTTGCCAAAGCAAACTGGTTCATGCCAAAGCGAGGACCTCGTCTTTTCCACTTGTAGTGCGATCGTCCTTGTTTGCCCAGCCGGCGCGGCCCACCTGTCGGCCATGATAGACCTCACAATGTCCCCGAGACAGCCGTCTACGTAATTAGACCAGGTGTTAACAGCGGCGCGGCGCCATACGTAGTCTCATAATAGCGCCACCACCGGAAGACGTTGACAGAACGTTGCGCTCCTTTTCTTCCCCAATTGCCGACCCAACACGTCGTGTACTACGAACAAGGTTGTTTCCCGGGTAATTGGCGTCATTTACGTCGGGAGGCCAAGATTGTCTCTCTATCATCTACGGAGTGGTTCCCACCGAATGCCCGGATTCCCAGATTGCTGGCCTAGCCCAGATTACGTACTCTTCAAATATCCATCCGTAGTTGGTGTCTGTCCTCGATGATCATGTTTCTAGTGCATACTCGAATCTATCTCATCGAGTACGTTGATAGGGTAGACACGCCGAGAATATTATGCCTTACGCTAACTGCCATTGAGGAGGGACTTACTGGTCGAGCACAAAGTTGACAGGGTGACAGTGAGAGGTCTCATCGGGGGGGTCTCCACCAGCCCGATGATGTAACCTGTAATCGAACACCTATCGCTGCACTGACAGGGAGTATTTTCCACAGCATGGGCCATGATCGCAGGTCAGTAAGTATTAATTAAGCAAAAGAGTATCGGCAAGCGGTGCTTTGAGTTCAATAGGCGCTACGAGATTTCTGTGTAATGACAAAGTCCCAGTCACGGTAGCTCACCTTTCCGCAGCAAGCAGCGAGGCAGAGAGCCGTTTATTTCCGACCATACAACGGCACGCTTGGGCAGTTTATTGGTGGTACCTTTGACCCTGAGGAGGCCGTTATGCGCTCCATATTGACGCCATCCATCACAACGAGGGTCTTCTCCGAATCCCATTACCTACATGCTCAATTGAGTTCTCATCTCACATTATCACCTACATTATCACATCACATCACCAACCCCTTTATATCACCTCTAACTGCATACTTCATAGTTTGCTCCTTGAGCATCGCAAAGCTTTCAAATCGAGTCACCAGCTACTGAGCTCCAAGAATCCTTGAGTGCCCTCTCTCCAGACCGTTGGGGTCCGTAGGGTCCGCTAGGGTGCTGGGCACATTTGGCATTGCACAATTTTCCAATACTCCCCCACTCCTTGGCTGTGATACTTTGTACTTCGTACAATGCGCATGTTCCGCCTTTTTCACTTTGCTTTTTCGCGGTCGCAATGGGAACATCCCCTCAACTTGGGATGCCTCCACCTCCATGCTTGCAACGCTAAGAGCTAGTTTCCACACCCTCGGCCATGGGCTAGTTCCAAGGGCAAGGGACCTGGCAGTGCCCCAAACTATCCCGAACCGCAACCCTTGCTGTCGAGGAGCTTACTCTGGCCCTGAATGTGCGAAACCCAGCCACGGGTCCCTCCTTGCTATCATTAATGCTATGGTTCATGATCCCAGCAAAGATGTTATAGTGGGGAGACGAGCACAGTCTCACCGCTAAGACAACTGGTATGACCTATTTCTTAGTTTGACAGCTTGGACGAGCCTTTTAGGGTCGGCCGAATTCTTGGGGTCCAACTCCTTCTCCCCGATCATGAACCGACAGATCGACCGTTGGGCACTTATTGTCCTAACTCGAATCACATGAGAGGCCATTTAAATCGTAAGACAGACGAAAATTAGAGTTTGATCGGCAACACCGCAGTCTTTGGGTAGGGAAACAGTCAAATGCGAGTGCAGCTATATCTCCACCACACTTATACAAACTCAGCTTAGATGTAGTGTAGTAGATGGATGAGCTTCGTCAAAGTGCCGATGGTTTGGGTAACTTGTACGATAGCAAGATTGTTACCAAAACTGGCATCTAGCTCATGGCAGGGCTAGAAGTTCAAGGACAACCCAGCTCGATACGTAGCACTGGGGCATTACGACCTGTCTAGCCGTATGCTGCCGGAAGCTCGGCTCGGCAGAATTTCTCGCGTTCTCAACTAACGCAACGCATAGAGATTCCCTGCCCGCCTCCCCTGTGCCTTCAATGGAAACTCGGAGATTCGCCTGATGAGCTTTGACTATGTCTTCTTTCAGGGTTGCCCGAATGGGTCACCACCTCTGAAGCTGCATGTTCTACCATTCGTGCGCTGTGTTCAACTTTGGCGACAAAAGCAAAACCAATTAGTAGCCATCGCTTATACAATATATCAATCGGATAAGCTACAGAGCACTGAAGAGCCTAGTCATGCATGCTACAGTCCCGTACCCAGCTATTGGCAGCATACAGAATATCGATACATGAATTGCCAATCACACAACTGAGGACAACCCCACTGTCAAAGTCATGGAGACACTTAGTTGCAGGCCACCAAGCAAAATAATGAACCCTGTTTGGAGTACCTTCACTAATGACCCTTGTCAGAGGCTTTACCTTAGCTCTGGTACTGGAAGCGTACTCCGTAAGCCCCAATGCTCAGTTAGATCCTGAGGAAAGCGAAAACAACACTATTTTAAGTGAAGTTGCGGAGGAAACATCGGCTCCCATTGCATAATGCCGATCGACAACAAAGGTCCTCTAGGCCAGCTTGAACTTAGCTCTTACGATCCTGGGCGTACAAACATCATTGTTGGTGAAAAGGGCCGCCCTACCAAATATCGGAAAGTTTGTTGTTAATCATAGCTTGGCTCGTCAAGTGGTTCCTGTTCATCCCTCCAATGGCATCTTTTACTTCTTCGGCCCCCCTTATGCCCGGGCATTACGATGCACCGACCATACCCAGACTTGAAGGTCATTTACATGTACCGATATGCATCTAGGAGTCTAGGCGTACGGAGCAGATATACTTCAGTGTACCCTCTGGCTCCCCACCTGCAGTCTTTCCCTAGTCCCGAGAAAGCGAACGAAACCGAGGCAGCAGAGCCAACACCGCATGAGAAACTCCCGGTAGTTTGGCTCGACAAGCCCAGATCCATGTTGCGCTCGGCCGTCTTCATTTCTCCTTGCAGATGATGCAAGTCACGTTACTGTTCCTGAGGTATGACATATATTTCTTGTGTCCATTTGAGTCGTTTGTTACACCATCTGGGAAGCAAACATATACTGAACAGAAGGCTCAATGGGACAGTGAAGTTGTCTACTCAAAGCCACTCTCAAGGGTCTTCCTGGGACACAGACCCACCCCCAGAGGACTGATCACTTCGGCAGAGAACTTGATAGGTAGCTGCGAGGGACCAGTTGGGTGAGCGCGCCCCGTCCCGTCACCGGAGCCCTCAAGAAAAAGCATCGGCTAACACAAGCCGTGGCGCTGACCAGCCGGGGCACATGAACAACAGAAGAAATATCTCCAAAGTTATTTGTGATAACATTAGCGGGCGTTTGATGTTGTCTGAGAAACTGTCCCAGGATCTTGACGAATCCAAGGAGCTTATTCCCGCAGGCAGATCTCCACTTAAGGTGGGCGGAAATCCTTTGCAGGGCCTAATGTGGAGGGGTAGGAAGCACTGGAGAAGTTTATTGCAGGCTTTTCAGGGCCTAGCAACATGATCCCTTCCTGACTTGCCATGGCTTCTCAAAGTCCTGGTAGTGAGGGCAAGGCCAATGCCCGCCCTCTGACAGTTGGACCTAGCCCTTGATTCTTGAACGACCGTGAGACTCAGATTTGGTTTGCCCGCTTTTACGGATCGGCCGCCAGTTGATCACGGCTCTTCGTCAAAAGATGCTGAGAGGTTCTCTTAGCTGTCAGCCTGCAGTAAGCTTGATCGCTGTATACCAGAGCTTCCCCGTATTCCGTATCCAGTAACCGAACCAAGTTTGCGGGACCTATCCAGTTGGTAAACCGGAAGAAGTCCCACATCAGACCCAGAGGTACAGATTGCTGGTATATGGATCAACCCAGCACACACAACTCCGTACATCACATATTCGGCCAAGCTCGACATTAGACGATCTTTCAAGCACCTTCACATGATCATAATACGAACGAGAACCACCAAACGAAGAGGAAAATTTCCCTGATTCCCCATTCTCGTCCCGCGCCGTCCCGCTTCAACACACGGGTGGAGGACAGTGACCCGCTGGCTAAGGGCGGCTACCCCCACCCGACACTGACGATGTTGAAGAGGCAACAAAAAGCAAGTGGTGCGGCCAATGGGGTCCATCGCTCGACCTTGATGAGGAAACTAGGTCGCGAATGGATGTCACTCCGACGGGTCGGTCGCGGGAGGACGCGAGGTGAAGGTGTGCCTTACTAGGGCGCGTTTGAACTTTATATTCACCGGAGCGTTGAGACACAATAAGTAAAGGAAGACGCCCTGTGCGACTCAAGCCAAACGGGTTCCTGAGATGGTGGTGCTAGGATAAGAGTCAAGAATACGCCATGTTATGACCTGGACACAGGATCAAATGTCCCATTTAACAAGTACGAGGACCAGGGGGTCCGGAAACAAATCTTTCTTTTAGCTCGTTCCCAAGATCTGAAAAGAGAAGAGAAAAAAAACTTTCCTAGTCAGATAAAACTCAGGAACCTAGCCTCCGACGAAGAGCAAGAAATGGGTCCAGAAAGACCAGCGTGAGGAACCTAGTCAACTAACTCGTTGAGCCGACGCTAAAGAGGACCCGAGTTCGGGTTTTCCTCGACAACGACGAGGGCGCTCACCCACCCGGGGTTTCCCTTGGTCAGAGCCGTAGTGCGCGCCACACGAGACGCTGCTCGTCAGTCTAGGAGACGGCATCCGCCCCCATTGGAGTGTGCTCATGACAGTACCTGAAACTTGGAGGCGCCGCGCGTGGCGCTTGATTGTCGATGGGTTCGCTCAATTGACTCCCCGGAAAGGCGCGAACCCGGATGTCTCTTTAGGGAGCTCGTTCCGTCGATCTCGTCAGCGCGTTGAGTGACGACACTGGAACGATAAGTCACACCCCTCCTTTCCATGAGCAGAATGATTTGACTAGGACCTTAGCTTTAGTTCCTCAAGGACCTGTCATCTGACTACCAGTAGTTACGGCTGGCGAAAAATGATCGTCACTTTATCAACACAGGGCAACTGTGGTATTTGGGCTGAGAACAATGCTTTCAGGGTGCAGCAAAGTATAGGCCACATGGTGGTCTGAGTTGCTCCCCAATCCCAATTACCTCTATCCACCAGCACGGAACCGCGCCCAGAATCAAAGTAATTACCAATTGCCCTCAAAAGAGCCAAGCCAAGCGTCTTAGTCAAATTACAGCACGCAGCACGGCTCTGCTACGCACAGGCGCGAAATGGTCCGCTGCACGAACCCAGCAACCAACAAACTGGATTTCTTCAGCAACCCGGCAGCCGCGGCCGGCATGCTGTCGGCAGTGGGCATTCGTCATGCTTCTAAACAAGTATGGGCAAGCGGATGGAGAGACGCTGATCACAAAAACCCAAAGTAGTGTTAAACACAACCCGCCGAGGATCCCTTCGTCTACAACTACGCTAGTCAATGGTGATGTATTCGAGCGCGTCGGTGTTAGTGCGCCTTGCAATGCGCGAGAATGCGGCTGTAAGCATGCATGGCTAGTAACTAGTTCATGGTTTTCACGCTCCTGACAGCTTAAGTACAGCATCACCTCATGTTTCCCGACTCCAGATTGGATACCTTCGCAAACCTCACGGGACACAGGATCGGTCATCCTACCCTCTGTGACCACAAAGGTGAGTGATGGGCAACCTCGTTGGACAGGTTCCCAGGTCACGGGTGCCTTGTGAGCACTTGCATAGCCCTGTGGCAAGGCTCATCACACCAGCCATTTGCTTTTGAGATCTGGATTGGATCGCCGTGCCGCCGCCGCCGCCACTGTTGCCGAAACCCCTGCTCATAGCTCTGTCATTGACAAAACATAACTGAACCGGCGATTGCCGTGCGGAAGAGAGATGGCCAACTTGGTCGATAAATCGGGAAGTAAGAATTCCGATGATTAGGCTTAAAAAAGTGAGTTGCCAATACCTACGTACGTGCTTTGGTTCATGCGTCCTTAGAATAATGACATAGACTACTCGCCCAGTCTCAATTATACAGTGGGGTAAATGTTATGAAAAGCATCAAGTGCCGGCGATCAGTTGGTAGATCAAAGGTAAAACCGGCGGAGTATCGTCATTGCGACCACCCCGTAAACGTGGAGAGTATTGACAACGCGACCCAAGATTCCGGATGGTCTCCCACGTTCCGATGCACCCCTTCACATCCAGCGTTCTGAGACGGCGTCTGCACCGTCCAGGGGAAACTTTGCGCTAAAGAAGAAAAAAAATACGCCGACAAATGATGCCTTGTCGGACACACAAGACTCGCTGCCGAAACTGTGTCATGGTCCTCAGTTTCCGCAGAATCCGGGCTAAGGATTTGGTGATGATGATCGCTCTGAGATGCGAGAGGTTTTTTTTTTTTCTTTTTCCTGATTTATCAGATCATGATCCAATGACCGAACTAAAACTGCAGCTACTATCATTTGACGTTGGTGCAATCTGTAGATGATTCCCAAATCGTAAGCTCCGACTCCAGTAGGTTCCAGGCGATCTCTAAACTCTCATCGGAGTTGTTTTTCAATCGCTAATAGCGGTCCGACATCGGTTTTCAAGTCACCCAGGTTTGTCGTAATCCACAGGGTGAGGCTGACAGTCTTTACTAACTTTGTAAGTTATATTTCCTCTTCGGGATAAGCCTACAGTGTGTGATGGGATGCCTCGAAAGTCATTTGACAGGGGCTTCGCCTTGCGTGTCACCGATGTGTTGTAGGTTTTCTTGAGACAATGTCTCTTATCAGTCCCGCCGTGTTGCAACGGCGTACGTTCGTGCAGTCCAGCACTTGCCAATAAGTTATTGTACCACTCTGGCCGAAACAAGTACAAGAGGAGATTTTGCAAAATTATATAGAGACTTCCTAGATGCAGGTGATCCGGCTGTGTGTCACCTCATTTGAGGGTTTCTGGTTCAGTCAAGATCTAGCTGGTTCCAAGAAGCGATATTGACTCTTTGAGCCACACCGATAGCATCCAATTTGATCTTCTACCAATCCCACGGGAACGGAGCTTCATGAGTGAGCAGATTACTGAAGATAGTGCCCCGATGCTTTATGATTCTCTCGTTGGTGGAGGGCTCCGGGAGCGGGGACTCCGCCCGGACCTCCGTAACCTGACATCGTGAGGCCCATTAGTTCCGGTCCTCAGAGCTCTCTTCCACGGTGCAAGAAGGAAATCATGCGTTAATCGACATCGTATTTCGGCTAGAGTTCAGCTAGTATGTCCCTTGGTTCGTGTTGGAGCACGTTCAGTGACTAAGTATTGCCTAAGCTCCCTTGCTTCTAGAAAATCGGGTGTTGTATCTGACAATTTCTAGCCTACCGAACCATGGACCTCAACATCGAGTCTCACTATTAGCGTAGCGCCAAGCACGTGCAATAAGAACAAAAGGTCACAGACTTTGAAATATAAGGAGAGTAAGATATATCATACGAGGGACCAAAGTCAAAATAGCTATCTCAACGTCTGGTTCAACGTGGTTAGCAAGAACTTGGCTGTTCAGAGCTTGGGTGCTACCCTAAAGCCCACCGGCTTCGAATCACGGGCCACCGCCTGCCCTGGCACCATTGACGCGCGTGGTATGGTACAGGCAAGATCCTCGCGGTGAGAGATGCCACGAGTCAAACGCTATTTTATCATCACCATTTACTTCATCAACGGGGTCCGAGCAAACTGGGGTGTACGACGCAGACGTGGGGAAAATGACACATAAAAGGAAAGGTCTCAGAACAGAGAGCGATCCCTTCTCACACGAGAATGGCGTCAGACGATTTGGCATTGTTCATGTGCCCACTCACGATAACAAAAGTCGGGAACGGCTTTTTGGATACAAAAAGTTGACGAGGGGTATACGTATCGCATGATTTTCGCCCTTTGGTATGACCTCACCAGACGGGTAAAAGCAAACAAAGAAGGAAGCTTTGCACATCACCCCGCCGAGAGGAATGCAGAGACAAGGGGCGACTGGGATCAGAAGGGTTCGAGGACTTGAATGGCGAAGAATGCGTTGACAGGTGAAGATGCGTACCCCTTTTCTTCAGCTAGCCTGGCAGATGCTTTGCGCAGATGTACAGATTAAGCTCATGCGACAAACGGCCAATGACATCTCTGGCAAGCAGGCCTTGGAAGATGGCGATGGTGAACGAGAAGATCGACTTTGCCTTGGTGCAACACACCGCATGAACTGCAAGGGAAGAACCCTTGCCTTACCTGTCACACACGCATATATGTACTGACATTGCTGCTGCTGGCTGTTCGCCCTGTCAATTCAGCACTGACATCGGAAAACAGGCCCGAATACTTCGACTGCTGGCCCCTGGATGAGCATGGCATCCATGTCGGCGTCGGCGACAGTTTCCCCTTCCCACGTGGACGGGAGGCCAATATGGGAAGAAAATTATAGGGGGTCCGCCGTTTTTTAACGGTCGTGCAGTGGTACGTATCGAAGCAGGAACGCTTAAAAGTTAATGAGAGGCACAGCGACAAAACGAGTTCAGACGGATAATCAGTTGACGGGCAAAAGAGAAGGATGTAGACTCTCGGACGGTGTCAATCTCGTTGATTGCTGAAGATGTATGCATGTGCGAGGGAATTTTGCCTCCCTTACATGGTCCTATTCGTGCAGTGCAGTTACGGGATGCGTTGTGTGTTGGCAGTGTTGGCTGCAATCTGCATGCGGAATGCTCCTCATGCACTGTAAATCAAGACGTAAACGTACTGTACTGTACGTCATTAACCTTGTACTTAGAATATGTATGTACAGTAGATACGAATGCATAGCCTGTAATGGTGGGGATGGTACTGGTCTGCTGTAGTCAACTACGTACATACATCCATGCATACCGCCGGTGCCTGAACTGTGTTCGTGTGCAAGTTGCGTATTGGCTGCGTTTCGCCACAATCGAGCATCGGGTTCCTGCATTAAATTGAAAGAAGCGAGATGCAGGGGTTGAAGAGAAGGTGGTGGGTGGGCGATGGTCCTGATGGGTGGTGGCCTCAATTGATCCATGCCGGTCAACAAGAGGAAATTCGGACTTATCTGACCGGCCGAGAGACACGGGTGATTGGAGAGCCGGTTTAAGGTGTTCAAATAGCTTTACAGATGATGGAGATACCCTTCAACACCGATGGATGGACCCCTCTATAGAACCGTCTCTTAATGCTCCGTCCCCGCAACAAGCCGTCAAAGGTGATCGATCGTGCTGTTAATCAATGACCATGCAATCAACCGCTCAATCCACCCACGTACTAATGCAGGGTGGATAATAAGTGTCAACTGTCATGAATCGCCTCGCAGGGGAATGTTCTACAAGCTTTGCACATGGAACATCCCCGCAATCGCCTCTGGTCGAACTTGAAGAATCGTACCAGGGCGAGTCAAGGATAACAACAGCAACAACAAGACCACGACGCACGACTTGCCGACGGATCATTGAACTATTCATCACGTTATCTGTCGATCATCGGAATTCCGCTCGTGACCGGTGCCCGATTGATTCCCGTGGTCACCGAGTGGGTAGAGATGCCGCACTACATTTCTCATCACTGGGTGACAGACAGGAGACGGTGAGAAGCGACAAACCCCCGCGGGGACGCACGCGTCGGAGTCACAGATATCTTCACTGCCAAGCCAATCACATCCCACGGAGTTCTTTGCACGGAAATTGGGGCATCAAAGAAGTAGGCTGCAGAAACGGGATAAGAAGCACACGCCCTTGCAACAGTCACTTTCCCAAAGAGGCGACGCCTCGTAAAAGCATGCACTCAGTCACATACCTTGTCACATCGCATTTGCATCCCCCGTCACAAAGCAGCGCATGCGCACGATGGTCCCCGGTCCCCTTGTGATGGGCGACCAGTTGCGCTGCCTTTTCAGCTTGCGACCACAGAGGGGGCCAGTGTGGAATGGGTTCTCGACGCAACTTGATGATGAATGATGAGAGGACGAGAAGAGAGAGCGCGAAATTGGTGATGTCGTCGATTGGATTGTTGAGTGCATGGTGACGACGTGCCATTGCCGACGCTAAAGGGTATAGTGTGCATAATTGCCGCGTTTTCTTTTTCTTCAATGGATGCCGTCCCCCCTTCTCGTCACAGTCAAAGCGTAACGGCTCGAATGCAAGCCAGTCATAAACTGTCATATTTGGGGGTTTTATCCGTGGAGCGCTTTGAGTCTCGTTAGAGGTAGTCTTTGCTTTGGCAGGGCTGGGGGGAGCCAAAACAGCACCCATGGATCATCAATTGAGTCTGCAGACAGTGATAAATAAGAGGAAGGCTGTGGTATGTTGGATCATAGATTACTTGCTTTGCCTTGGATGATATTCTGCGTCCTGAGACTCGTAGTGTCATCGAGGGAGACCTGTAGAATGAATTTGCTTTTCTCAGCCCCATTGCCATCACCTTATCGTCTCGGAGGCCACCGCCTTTTCGAACTTGGTTTTTTTACTCCTAACTTTGCTTTTGATTTCAGTCGTTGGGGTTTGAACTCGACAACCTAGCCTAGCTAGCAACATGACCTTTTGTGAACCATGGCATCGGTACAGTACTCTGTACATCGAGGCCGAGGATGTGGCTGTATTCTACGGAGTACACACCACCTCAATCCTTGCTATTTTCTTCGGAATCCAGAGCCCGTACTCATCTATTGGACGGATTATTCTCTCAACGTCCCCAGCCTTGCCTTGCCCATGCACTCACTGGACCAACACCGACTCTACTCCGTACTTCGGACATGCTGGACCCCCTGCCTCGTTATCTGACTCCCCCAAGGGAGGAAGCGTCTTGGAGTCTTAAAGCTACCTCATCCTTGGGCCAGGCACTTTACTCCATACAACCAGCTGCCTGTCAGAGATGCAAAATACCCGCTCTCGCTGCAACATATGCCAGGTCCCTGGGCTCGTTTTTGCCCCATGCAAGACCCTGGCCCTGTCGCTATCCGCATTCGCCATCCTTGCTCATCGACCAGCATATCCTGGCCTATCAAAAAACTCTCTTTTCCTTGACCTTGCGGCCAAGGTGCCTTGCCATGAGTCTTTCTACTGCCTTGTCTTGCAATTTTTAGCGGGAATCTATCCGTCAACCCCGAGGCTCCTCTCTGACTCCGGGCGACCAAGCTCCGGGCTTGTCGGTCCCAACCGTCGGAATACCTCGCCGCTTTGGGAATAGCCACCAAGCGATCCGGGTAGAGCGAACTGGCATGGTCATTCTTAGGCAAAGCTTCGTCTCGCAGTCGACGAGGGTGATGCAGTCCTTCAATTCCCGAGTTACCAGCCGCCCCAGGCCTGCTCGTCCCGCTGTCGACATGACGATCGCCCGTGCAGGGTCCTCGAAGAGGGAATCGGGGATCATTCCCGAACGCCTGGATGGGCCTGGTCTGGTGGTTCTCTACAACATTACGGCGCCGCTGGCTGTTCTCCCAAGGTCGCTCGACTGACCTAAGGTTTGCGCCCAACGCCATCTTCTTCTTCACCAAAATGAGTGCCGTTGCGGGGAGAGTTAAACCAGTTCTGTGGATATCGCTGGCATACCGCCGATGATCAGTCACTTATCGCCGCTATGGGAAAGGGTTTGGTTTGATGGGGTGCTTGGTCCCAGGACCATGGATGCGACTTCGGATGCTACATGATGCCGGCGAGGCCGTTCCAGGGCTCTCAAGGAGGCATGGGGGTATTCTTTTGGGGAGCCCACTATCGCGAGACACTCAAATCTCCAAAGGTTCTCTCACCTGAAGGGCTGAAGGTGAAGCTAGATGGACATCCGAAGACTTCATACTCATCTTGCTTCGGAATGAGACATGTCCGGGTCGTGAGGGGCTGTGGAATCGGAGCACAAGCCTCCTGTTCATGCTGATGATACCATGACAAAACTAACGTTTGGCACCGCCTTACTGATCACGGGAGGCACAATGAAATGCTACTAGTATGCCTCGTTTTCGAACTGATGGCAGACGGGCCCAAAGCGTCTGACAAAAGGCCCGTAACCGACTGGTGATCCATGCACAGAGAGTGCCGGGCGACAGAAAACGGCGTCCTATCCACGTGGGGGATATCCAGACAGAGCATTGTGCTTTGACCTCTTGGGCTCAGACGCCAAGAGCCATGATATAGGTTAGTCAATTGCTACATATTATACCAGGATTTCGACAGAATGGCAATCGCATGATGATGAACATAGTGGAGTTGTAATGACACCGAGCTGTCGATCAACTTGTAAGTGATAGGCAATCACCAAGTGGATTAGCTGGTTGATTTGAATGCCCCGATTGACGAGTGCGTTCTTGGTCATGGTTGTAATACGAGTGGGTTTCCCTACTGTTAGGGCCGCCTTGTTAAGTAGTCTGGGGAACCTAGGGTTATAGTAATGGCATGATATGTCCGGATATGGGCAGATGTTCGACGTCGACCAGTGAGTGCAATAGAGCATGGTCATTCGAGATGGCGGTAAACGCGAGAACACAGACCGAGGCATTCTTTCGTATATGCTTTTACTTCTGAGTGATTCATCGGCGAAATACATGCAGTTCAGATAGTGTGTAATGGTGGTTACTGGGGAAGAACTGGTAGGTAGAAAGTGCCCTGAGAGAGCGTGTATGCCTACCTTTTCAAGTGAAGTCCATTCTTGAAATCACAAACTGGTGGTTAAAAAAAAAAAACTTATTATGCGTAAAACTGTTCTCGATTATCTGGATGTCAAGGTATGTCAAATACTGGGTATCTTGATGTTGTCCCGGCCGCAGGCAGTTCGCAGCAGTCAACTTCTAACCGCAACACCCACGGCGGAAGCGGCATTAACGTAAGAAAATCCAAAGTAGGGAATAAATGTAGGGTTAATAGGAGTGTTTTATTCTCATACTGCATTTCACGTCACGAAGCTTGGTGTATGTTGTTACAAATATTACTTCGGAGCTCCCCCCGTCTCATTACTGACGACACTCACGAATCAAGGCTACCAGATAAGCATAAGTAAATGGAGACTGAGATTGCGATTGGTATAACTGGCATATTGAGAAAAATTATTCACTTGTTTCCTAACACTAGTTGTTGCTATTGACATATATCAACGCGAAGTCTTTTAGTCCACGACTGTGGTGTCAACCATCACTGAGTAATAGCTAGCCACCAGGGAGGTATGCAAGTCGTGAAATCAATAAAACATATTCAATTCACTTTGATATTTGACTCTGCTTGGTTTCCTTCGAGATTGATTTTGATATTGGGTACGGCTTCCTGAACTTGATTAATACCTTCTTTGGCGCTTTTTTCTGAGGGGTGTAGGGTAACTTATATATCTCAGCTACCATGCTTCGCTACTTCTCTTGACTCTTTGGGGTAGGAATTTAGGGCTAGTTCCGTGTCGGGATTATGCACGAGATTGTTTGTGCAACTGATGTTGCTGGGACTTAAGGTATGTAAGATGTTGTCATTGCTCTGCAGGCCAACTACTCGAGCACAAAGCATCCTGCATAGGTAGGATTTGAATCAGCGCTAGAGCCTCCCGAGAGAACCAAATCTAGCTTCTCACCATTGACCTAAATAGTAATCCGAGAAGTTAGCATTATTGAGTCTTCTACTGGATTACTCCATCTACTCCCACGTAGACTAGGTGTATTGGATGGTTGTCAAAACTGGGGCTTTTACTCGAGAACACAAAAAGTAAAACAACACGATAGAAAGTAGCCCGACATATTGGCAGATAAGCCGGTTCGGCAGCTAATTATCATAAAGAGTTTCGAAAACCGCCGAGACATGCGATAGATGATGATCTTAGTTAGTAAAGACTAACTATGACACCGAGTCAGAGGCAACGGTGTCTAGGAACACCGATCAGAGACAAAATCCGCTCGGAATAACATGTACAAATAAAATACATTCAAACATGATGTGCAAGCTTGAACCTGATAGACTTTTTTATACATCCACATTCGGTAACTTGACAAACGCCGAAATTGAGAATCTTGGTTGGGAAGTAGATGAGACTTGGTTACGTAGTTCAGTCGGTGTCGTCAGAGGATGAAAGGACGAGATGACGCAAAATGTAGTCTTGGAAGTGATAACGTGGTAAGATACATCCAGGAATGATCAATGCAATTAGTTTCTGATCAAAGGTCTAGCGAGAGGCACAAGGCTACTAAAAATTCGAATTGAATAAACACACAAACGAAAGTCGACGAGTCTACATGTTTAATGGTTTGAGGACTGATTATAGTGCTGAATACAGTAGATTTGGCCGTTGCAATAGGGGAGGACACATGTCGGGGAACGCACAGTGCGCACGTGATGGATGTACCATTCGGATGACGCAGTTATGGCACGCGACAGCGGTACCGTGCCGAAAATAGCCAGATATTTACTGTGTCAGCCCCTCGGCGCGAGTGGCCCGTTCCATCTCCCATATCGCGAATGCGCTGGCAGCTCCAAAGAAAAAGAGAAGCCTCGAGATTGTCGGCAAGAGAATCCAGCTTCTCATGGAGGCATCACCACTCACCCGCCAGCTTCCCCCGGAGGTTTTCACCCCGAAAATCATTCAGCTCTATGATTCGCTCTTCAAGGTTTGCTCCCACCCATTTCTCCCCCGCCGAAAACGGAACCCCTTGGCTAATGTACATGTCTTTGAAGGTATATATGCTTTCTCCCAACGCTGCCGACAACACAACGCGGATGCATAACGTCTGCCCGCCCACCATGCGACTCGGCTGATCGACTCTCCCCGGAACTAGGACGATGATGACGAGGAGAAGACGGACGGCTTCTGGGCCGAGTTCTTCCTCCTGCGACCTGACAGAGGTGTTCTGAGGACAGTCTTGAACAAGCTAAGCCCGACCGACGTCCTGCTCCTCGAGAACCGAACAAGAGAACTGTTTGCGAGGTCGGTGGCGGCGGTTAGGACTGGACAGGGTGTTGCGCCATTACATGCGCTGGAAGTAAGAATTCTTTCTCGCAGACCCTTTACATGGGACTAGCATGCTAACAACGTCGAGACCCTGAGCGTCTTCCTGTCCTGTCTTCTTTCTAAGAGATACCCCCACCCTAGCTCCGACATCATGGTTGTCCTCGCCGGACTCGACCATATCGACGCCGTCTTTACCGAGTTCGTTAGCGCACTGGAGAGCATTATTCGTAACGGCAAGAGCTGTGAGAAGCTAGCACGCGACCACTTGGAGGATGATATTGACAATGGTGCACAGTGGATATCCGGTACAAGGCTATTGAAGTGCTCTTGGCTGTCACTGCCGGGGCATACCAGACAACCCTTTTGACTTACTTGATTCAAAGGGATCTTTTCCCTTCCGTAATGAAGGTTCGCGAGCCCTATCCGCAATTCGCAACTTGGACTGACCGACCGCATCTAGTTGATCCAAGACTCCGACTCCCCATCCCGAATCATCGAGCCCTTTACCCTCCTAGGCCTTCTCGCCAACTACAATAAGTTTGAATTCCAGAACCCCTACCAACTCCGCCTAACCGACTTTGTGAACGACTCAGCGATCCAGAAGGTTATCCGGTGCATAGGCAACACCTGCCAGTTGTTGCGATCGCGGTATATCAAGATCCAGGACGATCTACCCGAAGGCTGGACCTTTGCCGGTACTTTGAACATGATTGGCCTAGGAGCTATTGCGCCTGGCCCAAAGACACCCAAACAACCCGTTTACGATATTGAGACGGCTAAGAAGCTATTCACGCAGCTGCGAGTCTTCCCTGCTCTACTTCAGATTTAGAGAGCTCTGCTAATGTCAAATAGACCAGAAGAACAAGCTGCAGTTTTGCTAGCGGCATATGACTTCACACATGCCAATAAGCTATTTTGCTTTAACTTGGTGACCATGGCACCCGGACAGGGTGAAGAGCAGCCCATCGCCAGCTATTTGTCCCTGACATCCTATCTTCTTCAACACGCCTACCTGTCTCCTAGAGCTACCTACTACGCCCATCTTAATCTTATGGTGTTTCGCCTTCTTATTGAGGACCCTACTACCTGCAAGCGTATTTGTAGCGAGGATTCAAAGGTGGCGGTGCGTCTTTGCCGACAGCGCCAACCCTTCTTGCCCCTGGTCAAGGGCGAGCGTGTCCTAGCCATCTCCGTCCTCGATACCATGATTGATGCCATCAACCACAACCTTCGAAAGCGTCTCGATGTCAGCCTTTATACCCTCTGTTTCGGCATCATGCTGCGCATCATTTCTTACCTTTCCCGTACACGCACCCGCTTTGAATACCACTGGTCCGAGTTCTTCAGATCCTTACTCTCCATCATTCGTTTCCTTGCACAATATACCAGTGATCTCAAGGACTTACCGCATATCGAGATCCTTCTCGATCACGTTGTCAACCTAATCGCCCTTTCCTTGTCGGCCGGCGAGGCTTTCCTGCCAAGCCCGGCAGCCTACGATGACCTTTTCTACAAAGTCGTCGAATCAGGCGAGGTCCTTGCCAAGTTCAAGGAGAACTATCGCCTCATCAACCGTGGGAGCAACTCCATTGACACCCTCATCAGCGTCAGCACCCATTACAAGCAGCTGCTTGCAGAGTCTGGAGGAAAAAAGAAATCCAGTAACTTGACGACGCAGCAGGTCACCGAGGTGATTCGCCAGGGGTATGAGACCCTCAGCATCCAGGCTAAAGAAGGATTGGATACGTGGGAGCGGTATCGTGAGGCAGATGAACGGACACTGTTGAAAAAGATGGCTAGGGCGGCTGTGGGAGACGTACGTATAATGGTTGAGCGATAAATTGAATAACAGAACTTCTGTCTGGATCGTGATTTTCCCATAGTTATCATCCCTTGGCTCGTATGATTTTAGGGTACCATTGTATTAATTTGTACGAATGGCTTAGTAGCTGAGGTGTGATGAGGGGTCGCGATTCCTAAATACTACATTAGTAGCGATGCTGATCCCCCCGCTTCAACCCAAGAAAACAATAAATTTGAAGCCGATCCCAGACGTATGCAACCCGGTAGAATTGTTCTTGACTGAATTGTCAGCGGAATTCCGTCTCTAAATCTAGGACAAATCTTTGGAAACTTGTTTGTGATGGCTGTTCTCATCACAGACCTTGATAGACAGGATCTAGAGTCTCCCTTGGGTAAGTTCTTTGTGGCTCAAAAGTGAACAATATTATAACCACACCCTTCTAGATGGTCTTCTCCTTGAGAATTATACGGTTTTGCGTCAGATAGGTGCGGATAAACAGTTCCATTGCATCGTGAGATATCACTGAGACTTGTCACGCGTGGGTTTCTAGGCCGAGGAAAATACGCCATCGTGTTCGAATGCACCGACTTGATTCACCATCGGCAATGTGCTCTCAAGGTTTTCAAAGAAAAGAAACAAAAGAGGATCAACCGCGAAATCGAGGTGCTAAGGCATCTGGCTGACGGGCCTAACATTATCTCTCTTTTTGACGTGGTGCAAGATGCTGAGGTTCTTACCCCGACCCCCGCGGTGCGTGAACGGCTGGATTGACTTACACGGGGCAATGACAGGGGCTCAAAAGAGGACTCGTGTTGGAGTTTGTCAATCACACAGACTTCCGTGTTCTGTTTCCCAGGTTTGGAGATTCTGACCTTCGATACTACATACCTGAGCTCCTCAAAGCGCTGCGGTTTTGCCATGGCAGGGGAGTCATGCATAGAGATATTCGACCTCACAACGTCGTCATCGACCATCAAGCCAGAAAGGCAAAGACTGCCCCTGCAAAGCATCCTGAAATCTCGCTGACTTTTGCAGCTTCGTCTGGTTGGCTGGGGTTCCGCTGCGTTTTGGTACCCTGGCAAAGAGTACAGCGTGCGCGTGTCTATTTTCAAGGCGCCGGAGCTTCTTCTCGATTACCAGAAATACGACTACAGCCTGGACATGTGGGCTCTTGGCTCCATGTTTGCGTCCATGGTGTTCAGAAAGGAGCCCTTCTTTTACGGTATTAGTCGATCGGACCAGCTCGTCAAGATTTCACGAGTGCTTGGCACGGATGCACTCTTCGAGTATGTTGATAAATACGACATTGAACTCGACAGGGAAGATGCCCAGGCGCTGGAGCACGTTCTTCCTCGGCCATGGACCAGTTTCATAACACCGGAAAACCAGGGAACCGCAAATGATGAGGCTATTGACTTATTGGACCAGTTGCTGAGATATGATGGTCAGGTTTGTGATTCCCCTAGCCGAACACGGCGCTGTCCCTGCTAACCTAGTGTCCAGGATCGGGTGACAGCAGATGAAGCTCTCAACCACCCGTACTTCCGAACCGTGCGAGAGGGAAATTCGTAAAAGACAACCTAACTGCGAGTTGGATTTCAGACAGAGAAGGAGGTCATATATTAAAAAAAACATGATTATTTTTAGTTGGAAGAACAAAACTCCCGTCAATGCTAGACTACATGTGATAAACCATCCACTTCCCGACATGCTGGGAACCAACTCGACTACTGACCTCAGCCCCGCTACCATGACAAGACCCAATCACGCACAAGGCCCGTGCGGTCCCCGAGGTCGCCGAACTTGGCATCGCGGAATGAAGCCCGGGACAGCCATTCAAGTTGTTCATTCAAATGCCTGAAGTGATCGGGGATCAGAAGTCTTCGGCAGTACTTCCTGCATAGTGGAATCTTTGTTTCGCCACTGCTCTCCTTCTGGCTAACTGCTACCGAAAAAACGGGGAGTGCGGTTCATCTCCACCATAAGGCTGATTAGCATTTCAGAGCGTTGGGGGATCTTGTATGCAATGTCGACATGGATCTTGTTTCAGGGCTTTATTCTGTAGCCTAAATGAAAAGAGGCGTCGAGGTAGAATCGCCTTCTTGGGCAGGTATCAGCGAGCTCAGGAGTTGATGCTTCAACTGCACGTCGTGATTTCTTGTAAGTGAAACCTCCCCTTTTTGTAGCCTTGTCCTGGCATTTGGCTTCTGCCTGAATCATGTAAGGTAATTCCTAACTCTGGCATTGGCCTGGCTCGTGATATTTCAATTGATACACAATGGCCACGGCGACGAAAGATTCCCTTAGCAGCCATTCACCTATTCCTCACATATACTGTGCAGTCGGCCGGGCTTCATTTGACCCTGCTCCGGAGTGGATCCCGGGAATGCCGGCCGGGGAAGTACAGGGGTTTATGCATCTCGCTGTCAGCGGCTTCAACAAGCTCGCTCCGAAAGAACAGCCTCTATCTTGGCAATGCGGCTGTGAAAATATTCCGAAGTAGGAATACCGGTATTAGGATTGCAAAAGAAAATCTGTCAATCAATATAAGTTGTCGTTAGTTCGCAGTCACCACAAGAGAGAGCTTAGACCAAAAAACAAACGCCTCACACTTCCCACCCACCACTTACACCCAGAACTCGACTGCTAGACTTACCCAACAATCAACAACAGACAGAGCTTGGCAGTATAGTAATGGAACCCATCCGCAATGCGCCCTCAATGGGCTCGACAGCAGTCCCCTCCAAAAGTCGAGACTACACGCGTCCAGCTTCGACAGCAACAACCCTTCGCGGCTACGAGGCCCTTCAGGATGACAAAAATGCCTATGACATGAACTGGGAGCCCAGCCACACCGACCGCGAGCGACTGATCAAGAGGGCGCCCGTAGAAGAGTATCAGTCTGGCATTAGGATGTTCTTCATCATTATTGCCCTCGTTCTCGGCATTTTCCTCTTCGCTCTCGATATGGTAGGATGACTTTGGTTCTTACCAACCTATAAAAAGAGACAGGAATACTGATTACCTCATAGACAATTGTTGCAACTGCGATACCGAGAATTACACAGCAATTCAGAGGACTCGAGAAAGTGGGTTGGTACGGCGCTGCCTTCTTCATGACTATTGGCGGTTTTCAGTCGACCTGTATGCTTCTTTCTCCCCCCCCGCAGCAGCGCTTCAATGAGCTACGACTAACAGCCCAACAGGGGGGAAAATCTACAAGTTCTTCCCTCTCAAGCAGTCCTTCCTTGTGGCTATCGTCATCTTCGAAATCGGTTCCGCCCTCTGTGGTGTCGCCCCCAATGCCGAAGTCCTCATCGCTGGCCGAGCCATCGCTGGCATCGGCGCGGCCGGCCTGTCCGCAGGTGCATACACCATCGTGGCCTTCTCAGTGCCCCCGAAAAAGCGTCCTGTTCTGACAGGAGTCATTGGCGCCTCGTATGGCTTCGCCAGCATCATCGGTCCGCTGCTTGGAGGCGCCTTCGCTGATCACGTCTCATGGCGATGGTGTTTCTACATCAACCTTCCAATTGGTGCCATTTCAGCTCTTATCATCCTGTTCTTCTTTAAGACCCCCCGACAAGCCGTGCCTGAGAATGCCACGCTGTTCGAGAAGATCCTCCAGATGGACCCTTTGGGCATTGTCCTCGTCATGGGCGCCACTATCTGCTACACCCTGGCGGTCCAGTATGGCGGTCAAAGCCATGCCTGGAACTCGCCTATTGTTATCGGACTCTTTGCAGGATTTGGCGGCATCACCATTACCTGGATTTTGCTGCAAGTGTTCCAGGGCCGCTGGTCCATGATTGAGGGTCGTCTTATCAAGGACCGAACCATTGCCGTCATGAGTGCCTATGCCTTCTTCCTTGGCGGTTCTTTCTTCCTCGTCATTTACTATATTCCCATCTATTTTCAGTCTGTACATGGTGTCAGCCCTACTCTGAGCGGTGTCCGCAATTTGCCCTTCATTATCACTGCTACCGTTGCGACTATTCTCAGTGGTGGGTTAATCTCGGTTACGGGTTACTACCAGCCCTTCCTCATCCTCGGTGCAGCTCTGTCAGCTGCGGGTGGCGCTGCTTTGTATATGCTCGAAGTGAACTCGTCTCAGCAAAAGTGGATTGGTTTCCAAATTCTGGCTGGTGCTGGATGGGGCACTGCTTTCCAGGTCCCTATGATCGCCGTGCAAGGAAGTGTGACATCCAAGGACATGTCTTCTGCTACGGGTATCCTACTGTGTAAGCTTTCCAATCAACCTCCAAGAATTCTCTTGATCGTCAGCTAACAACAGAAATTAGTCTTCCAGGGTCTCGGCAGCGCGTTCCTCGTCTCTGGTGGCCAGAGTGCCTTCGTAAACCAAATGGTGCACTATGTGGCGAGGACTTTCCCCAGGATCAACAAGCGCATGCTTCTCCACAGCGGCGCTACGGAGATCCGACGTTTCTTCCCCGCACATAAGGAGATTATAATCGAAGGCTATATGGAAGGGTTGAAGGTTGTATTCGCTATCGCCATTGCTGCCGCGGGTTTGGCTACGCTCATTGGCCTGGGTACAAGGTGGAAGAAGCTCAAGCAACAGGAGGGCTTGACTGTCGTTGTTGCTTAAGCACTGAAGCAGTTGAGGCTAATTGGTAACAAGGGTTGAAACCGTGCAAGGGATTGTGGCCGTAATGGAGTGCGAGCTTGATAGTTGGAACACTACAAGTACGATGGACGAGAACTGGGGATCATGTTAGATTAACTGTATTGTTTGGTGTTTAGGATATGCATTGAGGGATATGATAAGCGATAGACAAGAGACAATATTACCGAATTCACCGAAACTGGGCATTCTTCAAACAGAACAGCTGCTTCCATCCGCTCGATTACTTCCTCTATGTTCTCTCGAGGCTGCTTCCAGGCATGCACAAGAATCATTAGAAACCCCTTAATATGATTAGAGTATTGTAAGCCCAAGATTAAAGCTCAGCCCCGGTGCCGAATCACTGACTGAACCATGGAAGCTCTATACACTCCGAAACACTGCCTTACCATTTAACAAAGCACGATGGGAGACCGAGTGGCACGAATCAGGAAAAATTCCACTCTATTTGGGTAGGTAGCATTACGAGACTATGTTATGTCCGAAAGAATTGACTCCTAAGAGGGTAAAATATAATTAGGGAATCCCACCACATGAGTCAGGATCTAGAGATGTAAATTTTGTCATCATAACTGACATTCATACACTTCATTTCGAATGATGACCATTATTGGATTTGAAATTTAGTTGCTATATCTGTGCGTATAGACCAGGTATTATTCATTCACTTCATCAGGCTTCTTCTCCTGCTCCATCTTTAAGTAACCAATGTCATCACGAGTTCTAACATATAATAGCTACACAAATAACCAAGGAGGACAGCTTACGGCTCCGCCACCACCTTAGCCTCCTTAGGAACGGCAATGACATCCTCTATGGTCTCATCACTGAACTTAAGATCCTCCTCAATAGAGACAGAATCCTTAATGCGCATGAAAATGACGGGAGCAGCGATGAGGAGCGAAGCGGCGAGACAGCCCCAGGTAGCGCCGAAGATGGTATCGTACGGCTTGCTAAGACCGTCTAGACGCCAGAAGATAGCTGCACCGGCGGACTGGATGCCCTTGTAGAAACCTGTAGGTATTCGAGTCAGCATGTAAAATCAGACCAGAAGAGGGTGGTTCACTCACCAGCCAAGTTGGCAGCCTTTCGGCCGCTGTTGGACAGAGCACCCATGTACCAGTAAATGCAAGTCTGCCACGCGGCATCATAAAACCCGTAGAAGAAATAAAGGAACATAGGCCCAATGAACAACTTGCCACCATCGGTCCAGTCAACCTTTTTGTCCTCGTAACTCTTCTCCGAACTAACACTTCGGGGAACTTGGTCCTTCTGCCAGGCATAACCTCCACCCCAAATGGCGAAAGTCAGAACAAAGAGGCCAACGAAAGAAGCCTTGGCGCGAACGCTTCGGCGGACCCTTCCGAGATCCAGAGCATAACCGAAAATGAATGCACCGATAATCTGAGCAAACCAGTAGAGGAGGTTATTGAGAGCACGAGTGCGGACATTGAAGTGAGCGCCGTTCATGCCGTTGTTCTGGTATGTATAGAAGATGTTGGAAGAGAAGAACATGGGGAATAGTAGTAGGATCCAAGGAGAATTGTAAAGGGTCTCCCAGAGGCCAATGAGCTCAGTGGCCCACGAGGGATTCTTCATCACAATGACTTTTGTAGCGTCCTCTCGAATGATCTTGTCGGCGTTGCAGAGGAAAAGGGCCAGAACGGCACCAATAAACATGAGCACAATGAAGGCGGCATAGGTTCCATCGGTAACTGGGCCAGAGGTCTTGTGAATGTTTTGGGCTAAAGGAATCTGATATGTAGAGTTAGTACTGCAAAGCTGGATGGTATAAGATAATTCGATAAGCACCTACCAGAGAGCCAATGACGGCGCCTAGGTTGAAAATCATCCAAAACCACGAAATATATCGACCTTTACTCTGCTCGGGAGGATAGGACATCATGATTGCACCTTGGGCTGTCCAAAGGAGACCGGCGCAGACACCGAGTAGAGCTCCGGAAAAGATGACGAAACCCATGTTCTCGGTGTGAGAGTAGCACAGGAAGGACGCGGCATAGATGCAATAGCCAAGACCACCGAAAGACAAAGTCAGGCGAAGGCCAAGGCGGTTGGCAATGGTTCCAGCAAAGAAACCAACAACAGCGAAAGTACTATATAGGGCAGTGTTGGCATGATCCTGGGCCGTGGCGCTGACTTGACCACCGCCACCAAGGCCACCCAATGCATTGAACATTCCAGGGCACAAGAAACAGACTATAGACACCATGAAGAGTTGGACCTTGGGTGAGGCGTACCAAAGCTCGACTTGGCCGACTTTGAAGCCTCTGTAAATCCAACCCGGGGGACGGTAGGCGGCGCCATCAGGACTGGCGATCTCTGACTGGGCTGCAGCTTTGGTGGTAGCTTCGGGTGAGCTCTTTGCTTCAGCCATGATGAAGCTGTTATTCGGCGAAAGCGGCGAGAAGGATAGCTGTTGCCCTTGTGGGTTGAGGGAGGATCTTCACCTCGTAAGTGGTTGAAGAGATACCCGGCGGCAGGAAACCGGGAGTGATTAGATGCTCTCCGTAGTTGAAATAGGATTGAGACTGGGAATGAATGGAAAAATTTTGACGGGCTCTTCACTTGAATTTATTAATGTCTTGGAGCTGAGTGAGTGGGGAGGTGAAGTGAGGAACTGGGGAAGCCCCAAAAATAAACCCTGCGGCGAGGAGCAAGGAACAGGGGACAAAGGTACCCGCGTATGGTACGTAGTCGGCACGGTATCAGAAGAAATAAGGCCGGACCAGGGGTGGATGGCAGGTAGCAGTCGGAGTTGACCAACTATCAAAGCGTGAGTACCGTGTAAGGTGATATGAAAGCCAAGGCGGATAACGTGGTTGTAGCGGTGCCGGCCAGGAACAAGTGACGTACCAAATGAGATTGTTTGTCGGCCCACACAACGCGCACAAGACTTACACACACGAGCTACGTGACAGCGCGGGGGAGGGGAGTTGTGGTTGGAGTGATTGGCTAGTTACACTTAAGGTTGAGGCGCTTGAAGCCGCGGGAGAATAGGGAATTCGAATAAATGATACTATACTTAGATAAGACTTGATGGGCGTTAGCCTGGACCTTGTCGATCCTAGCGAAAAACAGGCTGGGCTGAGCCGTGATGTTGATAAGATGAGCTGGGCTGTGTGGGCTGGTGTACTATTCGGTGATGCCTATAGTCTGACGGCGTACACAGTAGTTTGTGGTTGGCGGAGCTGTAGTGTTACATGCAGCAAGGTGCTAGGAGATGTGACGATGAATTCCGTGGTGTGCGTGTGGCCGAGTCCGTCGAGAGAAGAGAAACGTGTGTCATGGGAGACTATTCCGAGGGTTGGTCACGAGAAACGAGAGTTAAAACTAGTTTTATCTGAGGAATTGGCACTGTGATAGAGATGATGATGGTGAGAAGAAGGAGGAGGAGGAGGAGAAAGAGGTTGTTGTTGTTGTTAATGGGTTTGATCGTTAAAGCTGGAGAGCAATTGGAAGCGTTCGCGGCGAGTTGTCCCTATCAAAGCGAAGTAGGAAAAAGGGTCTTACTCCAACCCTGCCAATGCCTTCCCGAGCAAAAAGCCTTACTGCATGCATGTACGAAGTACATACCTCTTCAACAGCACAAAGAGACCTTACTCCATAATTAACAATTGCTTATTGGGGGATAGTTTTGGTCCCCGAAATCCTTGCATTCGGGGACGACTCGATCAGCCGTCAGCAAATGCAAACGGCAGAGCCACGACCAGGCCCAAGCGTCCTCATCTCCAAGGATGCCCTGCCGGAGGAGGGAATAAAGTAAAATACGAGAACACACTTTTTTTTTTTACCACCCAATTCCCTTCACCCTTCACCCTTCACCCTTCTTCTCTCTTGTCTTCTTGTTTATTTATCAGTACTCTTTTATACATTGAAGGAATAGCAAATTATATAAGCTTAGGGGACAGCTAAGGCAAAAACTCGTCCCGAAGGTGACCATATTCCTACCAGGACGGAGTACAGCAAGTTCCAAAAGGGTTGTGGAGGGTTTCTAGTGGTACACAAGTAAGGGTTATAAAGCCACCGGGTTCTCCTTGTCCTGTATCTCGGCAATTACCTTTGACCTGCCTGGCAGAGTTGATCGTGGCATGTCTTTGACTCATTTTTTACGAGTTCGGCCATTCAAACGTGAGATTGAAGGAATGCATATATTCGCTAATTAGCCTGCGACATTATTAGCACACTGCGTTGGCGTGCGCGCGCACTCATACGCGCCACTGTCTCAGCACTCCAACAATAGAATTCACTGGCCTGACCGGCTTCTTCAATCTCACCTTTTTGGCTTAGCCTTTCTGTAAATCATTCTCCATTGGCGCCTGGGCCGAGATATTCGGGGCGCAAGTGCTTACTGAGGATCACCATAGCCTTCTGATCAACTGCCGTTTTCTTTCAAGGGACCCCTTCTCACTGGCCAACCTAATTCGGGGACGATGCGAAATCCCTCGGACCCAATCTACAAGTACAGTACCAGTACAGTATCGCGTCTACACATGCAAAATGCTAGAGGCTGCTCGTTAGCTCACCGATCCCTCGATTGCCAAGCAATGAACATGTAACGTTTCCTTGCCCTGTTTCCCATGTCAGGACATCTCGTTGCCACACCCCTTATTATCATCCCTACAACACCTTCCCGCTTTCAGTGGCCTAAAACTACCTTAAAAAATGAGCTAAAAGGCCAAGAACATGGCTCGAACGGCTTTTGGGCGCCACATTACCAACGTCGACGGCAGCCAACCCCGCCTCAGATGCTTTCATGTCATGTGGCTGTCCACATGGAGAAGAGCTTCCCCCGTTCGTACCAGCTTCTCCACGTCGGTTTCCGACTCCATGTAGCATTTGACACACGACCTGATGAATCACCTTGACAACATATTGGCCTTGGCATCCTTATGGTTACAATCGCTACCATCGCGACACTCAAATCCACGGAAGTCGCCAAGCCGTTATTAGCCTGCCTCCCAGCTAGACCAGAGACAGCGAGAATTTGGGTAACTTTGGCAACTAACAACCTGATGGCACCATCAACCAGAGCCGCATAGTCTATCGATCCTTTGGCCAGATGTGTGGCATGTAACCAAGGAAAGGAGGGGACCATCATGAGGCGGCGAGAGAACACCACGCCATTTGGTCACGTCCCCAGAACACTTTGCAGCTTGCAGCCCCGCGAAGCCCTTTTGGAGTTGGTTGTGCCCTTGTACACGAGCTCTTCCAAATTGACCAATCCGAGACGCATCCAACCGGAGTTAGAAGGGTAGACACGTACATCGAAGATAAGTATCCCCAACGGTTCTAATGCCTATCCGATCTCGTGAATTCAGTAGGACGCAACGTTGGACTTTCTGGTAGCTGATAAGCACTCCATCTCCCCCCCCCCCAAAAAAAAACAACACCAATTAACCCTATTCATGACGCTGGACCCATCAAGTCTTGGCTTTGTTTCTCCCATCTAGCCTCTGAGGAATATGGACTTCCCAGTATGCTTGCTTTGTACATTGCAACACGCGTGACGTTGTAGCAGATCGTGTAGATATAAACAACTAGGGGGAGATATAATTACTTGCTAGAAGATCCCTGCATCGGGTTTACAGAAGGAGCTGAGTTGTTGGCGCAGACGAGAGCGTCATTGACAAGCGCAACATTATCGATAATTAGAACGCGTTTCATGGAGACTGGCAGCGTCACCCCTCACATAAAAACGGTATTCAGTCATCCCGTGTCTGTTCAGACAACCAACTCACCAGTAAGGCTTCCCACTCTGAATTTGAGCACCTCGGGTTTATGGAAGGTTTAGATCTACGCAAGGATAGCTATCAGTACGTCGCGATCTTTGTAACTAATCCATGTGCATCTGAGCTGGGCGAACTTGATTCCATGTTTCATCGACAATCGCTCACAAGTGTCTTTTCCTTGCATTATATCATAGAGCCGCAGCTACAAACCGTATACGAGACGAGGAGAAGTGCTTGAGATCTCAGCGTTTAATTAGCTTCTATGACTAACACGACGACTTGACTAGATATTTCACGTAGGCTTTGTATAGACTGAGGGCGAAGCAAAAGAGGCACTTTATGGCTTTTATATGCCCTTGTGAGGCCTAAGAAGATGATAAGTTAGTTACCTCAATACTCTGATCTTGAGGTATGATGAGATACGCGGCCCCTCTGAACATATGGATTTCTCTTGTACGTAAATTCTATATGCACCAGCGAAATCCGGGAGAACAATAGCATTCATCTAAAAAGGAACTCTGTACCTTTACCCGAATATTACCGAGCTTCTCCACATTAAGAAATGTTACTTGTCGGTGAAGTTATGATGAACTCTTCGCCTTCTGCTGGGAGCTCGGCGCAGGCAGATGAGACTAGCCCCGTAGGCAATGTGCCCGTCAAACTCGGAAAAATTTATGCTGCCGAATTTTAAGCTGAGGCTTCAATACTGGAAGACTTTGGAACATAATAAAGTAAAGCGGCAGAGTTTGCCATACATCCTGGAGAGTAGAGAGGCTCCAGTTGTGGTAGGCAGCCCTACCAGAGAGTATCAATCAGACATTCTCGACAACAAACCTTTCCCAAGGATGATAGAGAGGAAAGGTACTAAATCGGACCTTTGTAGGTATCATCAACAACAGTATATTCGATATTCTTGCCACTAGTGCAGTATTCCTGTCTTTCGCTGGAGAGGGGTTGAAAGAAAACGATAAATATTCTGTGGTGTATTCAAGTAAGTTGCCCGATATTCCGAAAGGATTATCTGTCTGAGCCATTAACAAGTCTATGCGAACGTGAATATTACTCTAAGAATAGGTTTTACGAGATCGACCATGAGTTTTGCAGCCATAGGAGCATCTGCAATTGTGATGCCGTGTCCAATGCGGAGGTAGGACGCCCCGTCTTCTGCTATTTCTCTTTAACGACTACGACTCGAAAATGACTGATGGAAAGGTAAACAGAGTTTTCGCCGGAAGGAAACGAAAACTGCCCACTCAACGGCTGTTACTCATCTCTTAGCTTTCGTGAGATCACGAAGGAGCACTGCAAATAGAACTGCTGAAATGGATCCAATGCCTTTAGTTTTCCGTGAACTTTCCCAGAACCAGAAAACCTCTCGAGTTTCCAAACTGCAACAAGCTGTAGATCTGGTGGAGAACGCTCAGGTTCAAGCGACGAGAAGACCATCGGGTACTATTAGAGTTTTGCATATTCAAGAGAAGCTGGGCTTAGATGCCGGAAAGTCTCAATCATCTATACTTGATGCGTATCAATTGCGCGTAAAATTCCTGGGTTACACCCATGGGCGATAATTGCATCCCAAGGAGTGATCTGGAGTTTTATGGAAGGACTCTTGACCTGAAGCCTCAGAGTCCAGTCTTGAGTTGTTCATCTCTATTGGTAGCTGGGAGACAGGCAGTGTGCTCTAAACTATAGTTTGGACTGAGAATAGTTGTTCTGGCTTCATCGGATCCGTTGCTAAGTTTTTGGAGGCATTCGGATTCGATGGTGTTGACCTTAGTAGAATAGAATGCGTGTTTTCGAGGTCGTGATAGCTATGTTGCTTCGGTTAGAGAACCTAAGACTGCTAGAATGGTGAAGGTACATGGAGATTTTGACCCGAAGACGATAGCAAAGTATATGAACTGGTTTAATATGCTGTTGTATGATCTCTACGGAACGTGCAAGGGAGTGGCCAGATGGTACAAGATATTCGGCTACATATAGATTAGAAAAGCAAGATTTCTATAATCAATTTATCAAACACGGCCAATTACTCATATGCGAACTAATATTTATAGAGATTGAGACCAAGCATCATTGTTAATCTTGAATATGGCTGCTCGTTGTAATGGGCTGTAGCATGCAGTAGGGTAGCATAAATTCCCCATTGTGAGCTTTTGCCAAGCCGAAGTGAAAGCTGACTGGGGTCTAAATATCTCTGAGGTTCATGTTAGCGCAAGTAAACACTGTCATTGAAGAGTGTAATGAAACGGCTAGGTTCGCCCAAAGTCTCAGATACTATGTATCAAGGACGACATCTAGGCACAAGAATACCCCAAAGAACTCTTCTGGTTGCAATAAACACATCATCACAGTGGTAGCGGCCCAACGGAAGACCTCACTTCCGGAGAGTTCTCCTCCTTTGTAAGGGTCGCGTCATTCTCTAGCTGGAAGGGTTCAGGGACAGGAGTGGATGCTAATACAATAGTTTCCTCAAGACGGCAACGGGGTTCCCATGGCGAATCGATCGTAGTCTATCCGAGACTAGCTCTAATACATAATTTCTTAAATATATGTTCCCCGAATGCTTAAGAAATAGAGATTCAAGGAAGTCCAGCCACTCACTCTTTGACTCGTCGCCCTCATCGATCGTTTTACACCCATAGAACGCCTTTTTTTCTTGAAGCAACGCGAAAATTACCACAGGTTTCTTAGTAGACGTCAGAGAGGTACAATAAACTCATCAGGAGAAATATGAGAGAACCTATATACAATTATTACCTGAGGTTTCCATTTTCTCGTCATCTTCCGTTCGTATGAGAGCCATCCGGTAGCTGAACATAGGCGTTCAATATCCTCAACGAAAACGATGAATTTTTTGTTTTGCAAGATATCGGATGGATCTTCAAAGCGATACATAACCATTGAATGATGCGCTTTATTAGCTGGATGGCCTCGCGATATGGAGGAGGAACTGCTGTCAGGTAGTTCTGTGCTTCTTGTCGTAAAATCCTCTTTTCTGACTAGAAACGCAGATGCGCCCGCCAAGATGAAGCCCACGATCCTGGTACTAGCACTGTAGTAAGGTAGTGCTGCTAAGACATATGCTTCATGAGCATAGGATGGGTGAACCTTGCGCCTACTAATATCTTCAGAATAGAGGACGTCTAGGTCACCATGTAACCAAATCGAAAAAGTCTTTAGTGTAAGTCGCTCTTTAGGTGAGGCGAGGAAATGAAGCTCTGAATCCACCTGGGGAATTCTTTCTACAATGATGCATTGTCACCACGTTACCATGACACTTGGCGATGCTAGTAATTCATTGGATGAAATTGTAGACGCCAAGAATACGAGATTGATAAGCAGATACTATTGATTATTGAGGCATTATCAGTACCCTTCCGGAGGCGAGGTTGTCTGGCGGCAACCAGCGGCTTAGTAATTAATTCGCGATCACAGTTTGAAGCGCTCATAGCCACACATTGGGTGTTTGAGATGCATCAAAATGACCAGAGAGTAATTAGAAAAAAGTCCAATGGCTTTGTCCATACTATCTGGTGCCGTTTATTATGCTGGCAGGCTAAATTTCTTTGTGGGCGTCCCATCTGTCACGCCACAAGACTTGCTATACTGAGTAATTCTCAAGCTCTGATTGGCTCGGCGGATATCGGATCCCTACCCCATGACATAGCTCGCCCCCTTCGGTTCTCCGGTTGCAACGCCTTTTAGCCCCGAGCAGCCGGCCGGATGGCTTTTGCTTCGCTTTGCTTTGTCCTCAAACCCACTCCCAACACCACCACCACCACACTCGTATCCTATACTCCATATCGAAAAGGAATCTTCCTCCTCCATGCGCCGGCCATGTTGTTCTCAAGATCGGTAACCAGAACCGCTTTGCGCCAAGGCTGCAATGCCCTGCGGCAATTCTCCTCGTCCAGACCTGTCGCCTTCGCATACCATTCCTACTCCCTCCCCTCCAACATCAATTCTCCTAGGAGCGATGACGTCCCTGAGGCACCTTTAGCCCAGCCTGACCCTCTCCCGAAAGTCCACGAAACTCGACCGCCTCCGGGCCAACAACCTCTACAACGCCAGGACGTTACTCCCTCCCGTCCTCCTGCCGTTGCCGCCACCCCTCAGCCAATACCGACACCGGCTCCCACAACCACCGAGAAGGAGGCAAAAAAGTCAGAAGCCACCCGGCCGCGAAGGAAATTCCGAGCCCGTAAGGCGGCCATGAAGCTGACGCCCGCGGCTGTGGAGCAATTGAAGATGTTGCTAGACCAGCCGGAGCCCAAGCTGATCAAGGTCGGAGTGCGCAACCGAGGTTGCAGCGGGTTGGCCTATCACCTCGAGTACGTCGACAAGGCGGGCATGTTCGACGAGACGGTAGAGCAGGATGGTGTCCAGGTTTTGATTGACAGCAAGGCGCTCTTCAGCATCATTGGCACCGAGATGGATTGGGCCGAGGATAAGCTGAACCAGCGTTTCGTGTTCAAAAACCCCAACATCAGTAAGTACTCCCTCGCACGGCGCCGATATTGGACCTTCTTACTAACGGGTTATCGCAGAGGAGGAATGCGGCTGCGGAGAGTCATTCATGGTATAAGCAATTGCAACCATCCTGACGTCACTCGAAAACCATGTGGTGACCAAGCCATTTGGATGACATTATTTTACTACACAACATGATATAGACGATGGACAGACACGAGCCGGCACCTAAAAGGAAGGAGGCCACAAGTCTACACCACGCCACCATAACCACCGATCATTAAGGACTTGTTCCTTCCAACAAACGGGGGACTACATCCCCAGCGGCAGCATAAGGCAAGGAAACAGCACGCGGGAAGCGGTATTTAGAGCTGTGCCTTTGGTAACACGAGAAAAACGGGAACTGGCAGACCCCAAGAGAGGGAGCCAGTCCCTGAATCATGGCATCATTATTGGCGTTTGGTTAGAATGGAGACAACGAACTACATACTCTTGTCTGTGAATATACCTTATTGTACGACCATATCATGTCTTGACCACCTTGAATTCGTGTGTTGCTGTGAATGTGCCGTGTGAGTGTGTGGAAACTTTTAAAACATTCCAAAGCCATATGATTCCATAGAGTCTTATTATTAGGTAGATGTAAGACTCATAAGGCTTAAAACCCTGGTTCAAGTGGTCGCATTGCTTGATTTGTCAACTTCATTAGTGGCGTCGAGGGTCCGTCACATGACTTCGCGATGTGTGTTGCTTTGGATGTTGAGATGATCGCGCCTTTCCGTATGACGCATAGGAATCCGACCGCGTTTATAAGAGGTCCCTTTCTTCCATATTTCCATGATACCATCAATAACATTTTGTGTCCCTACACTATATCACAATCTATAATATTGCAAAGAGCACACATTTTCTCGACTAAGCTTTAAGATTCCTTTTCGATACAGCTCAAGACACTTCCTACCACCCAGAGATGGCAGCCGGTATGAAACGATCACGCGAGGATGCCGTAGAGCACAAGAAACTCAAGGCCGCAAAGACGAATGCTTCTCGATCACAATCAGACGCACTCACTAAATCTGACACTTATCCACCTCAGTTCCCCCCTTCAATGCACCCACAACTCGCCCGCATCGCCGCCTCAGAGCGCACGCCATTCGAGAAGAGTGTGTGGACAGCTCTGTGCCAGATCCCACCGGGCTACTTCACAACATACGGGCTTCTCGCAGCGTATCTCAAGTCGTCCCCGCGGGCGGTGGGCAACGCACTGCGACGCAACCCGTTCGCGCCGGAGGTGCCGTGCCATCGGGTGGTAGCAACAGGAGGAACGCTGGGCGGATTCAAGGGCAAGTGGCCAAAGGATGGCGAGGGCATCACGATTGACGAGAAGAAGAAGCTGTTGCGAGGGGAAGGGGTTAGGTTGGACGGGAAGGGCAAGGTTGTTGGGACGCCATTTGGTGGGTTTGTCTGAATGCAGTAGGGGATATGGATTGTCAATGTATCATTGGAGATTTGATCGATTAAGCAAGGGACCTGGATGGCGTCAAGGATTATAATTTTTCGGACAAGGTATGTTAGATGTGGAATGCTACGAGACTTTCGGGATCAAGATAACAAACGTATGAGATGAGGTGAGGATGGCGTTGGGGGTGTTGTACCACATGCTAGAACAGCTGTCGGCTGTTTGCCGCTGATAGAACCCCTTGATGCACCCAGAGCCGCCTGTGCATCGTTAATAAAAGTAACAAAAAGGAACACTACCCCCGTCAATGAATGACATGATAGAAGCTCGTTCAAATGGCTCTATGTGGAACCTCATGGGCAAATGTTCGTCTCATAGTAGCCGAAACCCGGGCATCTTCTATTTTTTTTTTTTTGACTTTGTGAGCAACCTTCGCACCTTGATTTCCCGACTATTTATTCGTTCGCTCCCAACTGCGAAACCTTTAAGAAGGGGATATGTCTGCGGCGGAATTGCATGACCGATTATGAGGTTTTTCGGCAACGCCGTTACGTACGGAAACGTTGGGAGAGTCCCGTTAACTCGTCGGTGGTGTTGTGCCGGGGGAGGGAGCAGGGGGGGTGGTGGGATTCCCAAAAGAGGATAAGCGGGTATGCTAATTGTGGATGCAAAAAGAGCGGGCGGCGAGATTCGCCGTGAGAAAGGCAGGTCAGGAGGAAGGTTTTTTTTTTTTTTGGCAGAGTTGGTGTCAGAGAAGGACTACGAATGACTTTCGTGCTTGTCTATAGAAGAGCGGGTGAGCAGGGTAAGAGTTGGAATGTATAGATACGTATATATATATATTATATGCATACATATAAAATATGTATATTGTGTGAGGAATAAGCTTGAGATCAAAGGCCATGCCATCATAGGGCCACTGTCACAGGCAAGGTGAGGGTTCTTGTTTCGGTACTTGCAGCTCACCGAGGAACACACCTTGTGTTGTACTGTCCGAACAAGCTCCAAGCCGCGGCTAGTGGTGGCCTTTCTTTGAAGGCGGGCCAGGGAAACCTGGAAGCCGCCCGCAGTCCAAGTTCCAGCAGGTTTGTCGGCGGGTGGCTGCACGCTGTCGTCACCTGTTGCTTTGGAAAAAACGATGCAGCTATGGAGACCCAGTGGCCCAGTCCTGGCACGGGATTTGTCGGGCCAAGGCCGCTGCGATGGAAAAGGTTTCTGGCCGAGGCGGATTGGCGCAAGGTGAGTGGTTGCTGGTGTGGGTTTTGGTGGGTGTTAACCGGGGAGCCGATAACTAGCACAAGGGGAGGGCTACCCTGCTGGGGGCCCTGGAGGGGTACCGTCACAGCGGTCTGCTCAGCAGGAAAGATACCTATCTGCCTGTGCTTGTGACCGGGTGTCAGTGTCCAAAAGTCGGGACAGCTTTACTTTCGTCAAATCGCCTCCGGAAATCCTCCCTCTCTCTCTCAATCCTCCCAAAGCAACGACAAAAGCATCTTCCTCCTTCTTCTCTTTTCCTTTCACGTATTCCCTCCCTCCTCTATACATCATCTCCCCTCTCCTTCGACCCCCTCCCTCCCCCTCAGTCGCCCATCATGTTCAAGCTAGGACGTAGCCGCGCCGTGGCTTCCGCCATCAACGCTTCCAAGGTACCGTCCGCACCGAGCTACGCTTTTACCTGCGTTGCAACCGCCTGCTGACTCTCTGCGCCGCCTTCCAGTTCCAAGTCACTCCCGCCATCAGATTCCCCGGCATTGCCCAACAACGAAGAGCTCTGAGCATCCACGAGTACCTCTCCGCCGACCTTCTACGACAGGTAAATACTACAATTCCTTTTTCTTTCTACGCATTGACGCAATGCAATCCCGACAAACCCCTATCTCGTATCTATAACTGGTCGGACCACTCTTGTCGCTAACCACCTATGATGTCAACAGTATGGCGTTGGTGTTCCCAAGGGTGCCGTCGCGAAGAACGCCCAGGAGGCCAAGGCTGTCGCCGAGCAGATTGGAACTGAGGACATGGTCATCAAGGCCCAGGTTCTTGCCGGTGGTCGAGGAAAGGGTACCTTCGACAACGGTCTTAAGGGCGGTGTCCGTGTCATCTACTCTCCCCATGAGGCTGAGATGTTCGCCCAGCAGATGATTGGCCATAACCTCATCACCAAGCAGACCGGCGCTGATGGCCGTCTCTGCAACTCCGTGTACATTTGCGAACGCAAATTTGTCCGCCGCGAGTTTTACCTTGCTATCCTCATGGACCGTGCTACCCAGACACCTGTCATTGTCTCTTCCTCCCAGGGCGGTATGGACATTGAGACCGTCGCCAAGGAGAACCCCGAGGCCATCAACACCAATTACGTTGATATCAACGTTGGTGTTACTGATGACATGGCCCGCGAAATCGCCACCAAGCTCGGCTTCAGCGAGCAGTGCGTCGAGGATGCCAAGGACACCATCCAGAAACTCTACAAGATCTTCACCGAGAAGGATTCTACCCAGATCGAGATTAACCCCTTGTCCGAGACTTCCGACCACCAGGTCCTGTGCATGGACGCCAAGTTCGGTTTCGACGACAACGCCGACTTCCGTCAGAAGGAGGTCTTTGAGTGGCGTGATACCACCCAGGAGGATCCCGATGAGGTTCGCGCTGCCCAGTCTGGCCTCAACTTCATCAAGCTTGACGGTGACATTGGCTGCCTCGTCAACGGTGCCGGTCTCGCCATGGCCACCATGGACATCATCAAGCTGAACGGTGGCCAGCCCGCCAACTTCCTTGACGTCGGTGGTGGTGCTACCCCCGCCGCGATCAAGGAGGCTTTCGAGCTCATTACTAGCGACTCCAAGGTCTCTGCCATCTTCGTCAACATCTTCGGTGGTATCGTCCGTTGCGATCTTATCGCCACCGGTCTGATCAACACCGTCCAAAGCTTAAACCTCAAGATCCCCATCATCGCCCGTCTCCAAGGTACCAACGTTGAGCAGGCTCACCAAATCCTTAACGACTCCGGTCTCAAGATCTTCTCCATCGATGACCTACAAACCGCCGCCGAGAAGGCGGTGCAGCTTTCCAAGGTCGTCAAGATGGGTAAGTTGTTCCAAATACACAGTACATTTTTGCTGAATGCTAACGAAGATGCAGCTCGTGACATCGATGTCGGCGTCGAGTTCACACTGGGTATCTAGACGTTTGATCAAAGTTAGACTGGGGAAGGGGATAAAGGCATTCTGGTGTAATATTTTCCGGGGGCGGAGTCCTGTGTATCAGCAGAGAAGAACTGCGAGGCTCCAGCGCCGAGGAAAGAGAGACAGGCGGGGAAGGGGACGGGCATTTCTGTTTAATAATTCCGCATGCATCGGTCGACCTGGACTCGCGAGGCGAGTAACCAAGGATTGAAAGAATGCATCGATGGGTCGATGGGTCGATAGATGGATGGGGCGGTCCGGCCTCGAACAATACGGTTTCCATGTTTCCACGTCTTGTCCCGACCATGACTTCATGGTCTCAACTCGCTTGCAAAGCCTCTGTGACGGGATGATCTGATGGTTGTTGTAACCGATGCCAGGTTGATAGCCAAGATGTGCCATGTCACCATTAAGCCCCTGTCTGTCTGAACCATGGCTTGCAGCTTCTCCGCACTCTTTCCTCGTTTCCCGGGGTCTTATGCAAAGGGCTGGTGCTTATCTCGTCAGATCTCTTCTCCTCTCAGCCGGATGGAGAAGCCATTCTGAGGGAGACGGTGAGCGGTCCTGATGCTAGCCTATCCAAGGCCTGGTCCGGGTAGAAGGTTGATGTTTGGCAATATCTTGGCCCAACGTTCTGGGTCTGCATATGAGTCTTCTCCCAACAACAGTGAGGGATGGCAAGCAGGGTGGGAGTCAAAATAAAAAAAATTTAAGACGAGTGTTTAAGAAAGAGAGTGCCTCATTAGCTCACGCCCCCCCTACTAACCTCGGCCATGATCAAAGAGAGGGACAGGCCATGGCAGATCAAGACAAGAGGATGTGTATGTACATCCGCAGCGGACGGCCAAGCGGAGAGAAGAACGAAAGAAAAAAACCCTAGAGACTTTGGGTCATTTTGTGAGTTGAGAAAAAGAAGATAAAAATTTAGGGTAAAATTGATTACTTCACCCGTCCATGCATCTTTCCGGGTGCAGGTAATCCGTAGAGGCGTTCAGTTTTGAGGGCGAGGGCGATATGAGGGTGGTGTGTCGGTCCAGCTCGGCATTGTGCCTGTTCGGGTGTAAGGGAGAGAGATCTGGAGGCTTCCAACTGTGGGGTGCCATTAATGGGACTCTCTTTGGACAGGTGAGTTTCGCAGTGGCAGTATAATCGTTGTGTAGATGAAGATGGGGACAAGACCTTCTAAAGATGTCCTCTGAGAGTCTTGTTGAAGTTCTTAGCGTTTTTGTCAAAATTAGTTATGATGGGAATTCTTGAATGTCAGGTTGATGATATTGGCTGTAGTAAATATTGTGGCTGGTGTTATATCACGTATGGAGGAATTGTGGCGTGAGTGACCTTAGAAGTTCCTCACAAGCCACATATCTGTAATTCAGTATTATTGAAAAGTTTGAAGTACAGTTGTGCTTTCTATTAAAGTACCTAAACTATGATTTGGCGAAAATGGAAGTATCACTTGCCTATGGTATGGTTTTGCTTCCCTGGCGAGTTACGACCGCCAACTACCAAGGCCATGAAGTCCCTGACGTTCCAAGCAATCTATCTTGATGCAAATCGTTGGTTATAATCGCATATTCCTCGCCTCTTGACTAGGTGGGAGCTCAGTTCATCACATAGCAATCAGCATGGGACCCCAAAATTTGCGAGAAAAATCCTATGCCGATGCCTTACGCATGCCAACAAATATGACATCTTCAACTCGACGAGAGAAGCCGAACACCAATGACGTGCCAAGCAGCAATCTGATCGATATGGCTTCTTCAAGTCAAAATAGTGAGTCGGAGTTGGAAACAAAACCCACCGGCAAGTTAACTCATATGGTTTTTCCAACCTCTATCAAGCGGAAATCCGAGGATGCGCTCCCCGATTTATGGCATAACGAAACTCCTAGCAGCCCTAGTAAGAGAAACCGGGCGCTCACCGATGCTGGAACCTTCGATGCAATCCGCAGAGAACACGGATTTTGGACTCCCAAAAGAAATGAAAGGCAGACCGATGCTACATTTCTCAGTGTCCCATCCAATGAGGAAACCGGTGTGGCTTCACAATCTCCCGAGAAGAGATATTTACTGCAGTGCAATGATGTGTCTCCCGGCATAAGGATGAGGACATCGAGCACCACGATTCTACCTCATATCGAATTAACAAGAGCTCCCGTCAATATTACGCTTGCGGATACAACTCAATCACACTCCAGTGAGGCGCCCCCGAGGGGAGAACTTGATATGAGTTCTTCAGCTTCTCACGTTTCTGACAAAGCAAAGTCCCATTATCATCTACCCACTGGTGTACCAAGTGGTTTAGGCTGCCAAGGTTCTCAATCTTCTGATAAGGAAAACTGGACGCAGTCGGATGTTCTAGCATACCCCAGTGTACGTTCTCAGCTTCACGGAAAACGAGTTGCATCTCACGGCCACATCAATTCCCAATCTAGGCCTGGTAATGGCAAATCATCTTCAACTTCCTCTCATGGCTCCCTCCAATATATCAACCCCCAGCGCGCCGGTATGCTTAGCCCAATGGCTAGGTCTGCTGAATCTGAAATGGCTGCTTATGGCGACAGTCTTGCAGCCTCCAACGAAATCATGCTTGAGAACCCGTCCCAATGGTCCGAAACGTACCATGAGCTAAACGCTAGTGCACTCTTTGAGATGTTCCAGAAAATAGTCTTCTTTTTCGGCATGAACACCAAGAAATCTCGCTAGATAGACGATGTCATTCGTCTACGAAAATATGCCGATTCTGTCGCTTAGGATGCGCTCCTTGCTGCCCATATGGTCCTGTTTAATAAGTGCCGCGAGTTTCCTCGAGCGTTTCAGCATTTCCAATGCGAGAATCCTGAGCCATCCTCACTTCTGTTCCCTATCTACATAGCCGCCCTCATCAATTCAATGGGACCCATCACATCAACTGGTCACCGGCCACATCAATGGCATATTCCCTACCTTTTAATGGATTCTATCAACAAGCTGAAACCTGCGGCGTACGAAGAAGCCCACATTCGTTCATACCTTGAATCTCGACCGAATTGCGTTTTAATGCTGGATCAAATCCAACCCAAAGGGTCAGTTTCCTCTGGCTGGTGGACTTTCTGGCCTGAGATTCAAGCTAGGTCTAGTATTGTCGATTTGTCAAAAACTGATGCACCAAACCTACCGGCTGTCAACGTCTTCTCTCCTCTAAATTCCGACATAGTTCCGAATCACCTCAAGATTGCCATGGTCTTTTCGCCTGTTCCCCTTGTCGAACCAGGCTTGGGACCTTTCACAGCTACGCCTTGGTATCATCCTCGTGAACTCGATCCATTTCACCAAGCTTTCCCACCGCCGCATTGCTTCCCAATTTCGGCTTGGGCTTATCCATACTTTTGGAGCGGCTCACCCGCCTATATTATGCGAGTTCAGCGCCTCAATATAATCGGGGGGGAGATAGGGTTGAATCGATCAATTGAAGACGCTGATGAGCTCTATCCCCGTCGCCAAGACTTGAAAACGCAATTAGAATACGACACGACTCCTCCATTTCCGAAATTGGCTTACATTCCCTAGGAAGAAAACGGCTTTTTATATAAGATCGTGTATTATTACTTCAACCACATTGCTATGCATCATGCCGTCCCAGAAAAGTATCAACTATGGGCGGTGGGTTTGAACCGGTGTCAAGACGCCATACCTAGCGTAGGAGTTGAGTAGGCCATTGTGTAGCATACAGCTGCTGGGCTGGACAGAGCTTCCCTTGTATGGATTAGTACGGAGTCGAAAGTAGGACCCAATCCAATCAAATGAGTATCAGCAAACCATGTACGGATTACAAGCTACGTTGCTAAATCCACCATTGACTCTTCGTTGCTCGGTTCAAGATTCAGATTTGTAACTTCACACACTCAAGCTCCACGTGCATCAAAACAGGAGGGAGTCATAATTGCCAAGTATACGAAGTACACCACTTGTACCGGCAGTTTGCTTTGAAGAAGCAAGGCAAAACGTACCTAAATCTTGCCACCAATAACCCGGACACTCATCCGCAGTCGTCGATTTTTTTCTTATCCTCGGTTATTCCAACTTGACTGAAGTGGTCCACGCTCGATAACATGGTCCCCACGCTAGAAGCTCCAAGTCTCCTGACTTTGCTTCGATGGATCCCTTTAGACTGGGTCATTAAACCCGTTGCCGTTCCCGTTCTAAATCCTTACGCAAGAGAAGCAATACGCAAGACGATTTGGACCGAAAACTGAAGCGAGTTCGGGCTAGTACGCGAGCAGAGAACAGGGGGTTATCTAACATGATGGCCAATGGGACATCATCTTCTGGAGGCCGTGCAAATTTCTCTGGGATGTTGACGATGCTGAGGCTGCGAGCACCTCCGATACGCGCAGGTTTTGTGGATCGAAGCTTCTCGGTGATGATCCGCGGGTGGAGAGGAGGCTCTTTTCAGTGTTCTAGGGGGACGGGAATATCGTGATAACACGGGTTTGTGCGATTTCAAGCTCCACTTAGTACGGCCATAGCGAGGTCATTGTGGGAGCCGCATCCCACGTTAGGTCAAGGGGAACAAGGGATGTGAGCTGCGCAGCGATATCTCGTTACCAAACAAGCGAGACAAACGAGTTTTGCAATTGCGAATGCCGACGGAGCACCGAAGAGGAGATGCAAACAGGGTGTGGCAACGAGATGAAGATAAAGATACGAAGGAAATGGCACAACATCACACTACAGTAATCTAGATATATTCAGGCACCGTCACGCTGGGTAGAGAGATTTACACGCCACCCACAGACAACTTACATACATCACCTTGGGCTGGAGGCTTACATACACCAGACACCATTCAAGGAAAGCATCCCAACAACGTCGGTTCGCGTCCTACGCACCCCCCCCCCCCCCCCCCTTTTTTTTTTAACATGTCAAATCGACACGGTAACAAGAAGCACACGCCACACCCGCTGGTGCGTCGTTGATCCGTTTGTCCTTTTCGCTGTGGTCTTCAACCCCTGCGAGCGACGCTCCAAAATCCGGCATCTCATTTGCTCGTGACAGGCGGGCGGTAAGCTCATCTCGTCCTGGCTTGCAGGCTTGGCGGACAGGAAAAACGCGGGGAAATGGAGATGAGGAAAGGAGGGGAAACCGAACCATGATCATGCGTGAAAACGGGCGAAGCCATGTACGTGACCTTCCTTCAACGACTAGTCCAGAGGTCATTCCGACATTTGCAGCGGTAGGAAAAGAAAAGGAAGCCATCGCAAGGAGTGAGAATGACAACAGAATTATTGGGGCCGATTGTCTACATGTAAAAATAAAAAAGGGTCCCCGTCCGGACGTCTCTCGGTATCCCATCGGACAGCGGGCTTCCCGGTAATAAACCTTTCCATCACCTGCTTGTGGCCGGGAAGAGAAAAGGAACGAAAAAAGAGGAGGCCAACCAGCTCTGACAAGGCCCGGGGTCCCAAACAATCCCCACAAGTCTTGTCAAGGGGGTGGAGATGCGTGCTATTGCCTGGGCTGTTGATGGTGTTTTCCCCACAAGGCGTGTGAGAGAGAGACGGTCTTTGAGCTGCGTGTGAGCGCCAAAGTGCCCGCAGGAAAAGAGCGTTTCGGGCCACGGCTTTAATTCCTCCAAGCTTGATTTGTTCCCGTGGGTATAGTATGTGTCTGGTTCCGGGACGCGGGTCCACATGGGGTTGTTGGGCCTTGCGAGGTTGAAGACCCGAGGGTACGAGGAGGAACATAAATACCCAAGCATTCCTCCCCTCTCAGTTGAGGCCGTGTTGAGATCTTTCCAGTGCAACAGTTGCGAATCGTCAAGAAGCAAGGCAAATACGTTATTCATCTGCTTTCGGGTCACCGTTGTTCACCACCAACGAGTTCGATCACCAAGACTACTTAGTCCATACCCTCAGCGGTCATTATCCTCACCACTCTCCCAAAGGAGTCTTTTTGACTCTTATATCTCCAGGACCCGACTCACAAGCCACTCACCTACATAACTCATCCTCACCACCACCAACATGCCTTCAGAGAAGAAGAGCTGGTTCGCCCGCTACTGCACTCCTCCTCCCCCTCTCAACAACTCTTCGGTCTGCCCTTGTGCCTCATGCTACAACACGGGTGCCAGCTCCCACAATTCATCATACTCATACTCCTACACCTACACTCCGCCGTCTTCATTGAGATCTACGGATGCTCGCACCTCCAGCGTGCGCTCATCAGATAGCGCTTCCATCAGCAGCGCTGAGACGGTCACCACCACGACCCACATCGAGCACGTCAAGCATTGAGATTGAGGGACGAGCTCTTGAATTTCATGCACCATGAGGGAAGGAGACCAATTGTGCTTCTACTCTTCTTCGACACCAACGCACATATACGACGACATATACCCGCATCTGATTTGGACGTTATTATGTCTTGCAAGCCTGGCGTTTTAGGAGGAAAATAAGGCAGGGATAGCTAACTATCCCATGGAATTTATGACAAGCAAACACAATAAAAATGGATTAATTACTGTACCATCACACGCAAGGGTCTCCCATGTTCATGGCATCTGATGCTTTTTTTTTTTATGTGAAATCAAAACGCCTCTATCTTTAATGACTAGGACCAGCCTGGGCCCGTTCGCGCACTGGGAGTGTCATCACGTCAGGGCACACACATTGTTCGCATGGAAACAATCCGAACCAGAGAGGAGATTCTTCTTCTTTCGTCTCGTCTTGTGCCGTATCCATACTTGCCTAGCTCACGTTTACGTTCCGATATTCCACTGGATGAGCATTTCGGATGAGAGACTTGAGACAGCAGCCGGCCGAGACGAAGCATTCGTTCGGTGGAGAATAGAAATGGACCCGGGGACCGAGTGGAGGCTCTTCAAAAGAGATGGACAAGTTTCGATAAGCAAGACGCTTTTAAATAAACACAGAGAGCCTAGGCTAGTGCAGGACGCATACATTAATTCAGCAAGGCCATTAACCATTGCAGGCATGACGAATTCACCATCACTACACTATTGTGGAGTTTCATGCAAATAATATGAAATAGGGCCTAGTCTGGACATTTCGCATCATTGGATGCTGTGAGCCTCTCATGATGTATCCATCTATCTGCCGCCTCGTGCTTTTTTAGTCATCGCCGGGTTTTGACGTCACCTCATCCCACCCTCAGAATGCAAAGTCATTGTCATTAATCTCATCAGAAGAATTCCCCATCCTTCGTTTGGGTCCAGTCTCTTGTATTTCGGCGAAAGCAAATATCTGAATTGAATTTATCCAGAGTCTCTCAAGCTTGTTAGTGGTTTACTGGTTTCGAAATCATGCCATCATCCAATGTCGATCCGAATCTCCTCCAGGCCCTCGGACTAGATCCCGCCTGCACAGATATCAGATCACACGGCGGATCGGGCTTTGCGTCAACCTTCAGGTTGTCCTCGACTGTGGATGGGAAGCCGGTCAAGTACTTTGTCAAGACGGGGGCTGGGAATGGTGCTGAGGTCATGTTTAGAGGTGTGTAACTGTCTCCTCTAGGGTCCAAATGCTGCTCTAGCTACTCTGCGTTTATCAGATACGGTGACCATCTCATGACGACTTTTACATGATATCTATCACATATTACAATCACTCTCCCCAGATTTCATCGCTAACCAGCTTCCCCGCAGGTGAACACACCTCCTTGAATGTCATCCACAACACCGTCCCCAACTTGTGTCCCCGTTCCCACGCCCATGGTGCCCTCTCGTCACCGGGTAAATTCTTCCTCATCACAGATTTCCTCGATCTTGGCTCGTCAGCCCCCGGTGGCTCCGGCCAATCTCTTGCAGTCAAGCTTGCCAAACTACACACAACCCCAGCTCCAAGTCCTGAAGGTTATGGCAAGCCCATGTTCGGATTTCCCGTATCGACGTGTTGCGGCGCCACGGAGCAGGAGAACTCGTTCAAGTCGTCGTGGGCAGATTTTTACGCCGAGAATCGACTCCAGGCCATTCTTCGAGAGGTTATCAGGAACAATGGTTCTGACGGGGAGCTAGAAAAAGCCGTCGAGAGCGTGGTCGGTAAAGTTGTACCCCGACTCATTGGAGATAATACTGTCAAAAACATTGTTCCCGTGGTCATACACGGCGATTTATGGAGCGGAAACCACTCCCGGGGACAGATCGCTGGTCGGGGAGGCTGTGAAGAGGTCGTATATGATCCATCGGCTGTGTATGGCCACTCCGAGTATGAGCTCGGTATCATGAAGATGTTTGGTGGGTTTAGTGGACATTTCTGGAAGGAATATGAGGACCTTGTCCAAAAGGCCGAACCCGTGGATGAGTGGGAGGACCGGGTGAAGTTATATGAGCTGTAAGTGCACAAAGTCATCCGAGGCGTAGTTTGATCAGAATTCAGTGTGCTAAATGTACTCCTATCACAGGTATCACCACTTGAACCATTACGCCATGTTTGGAGGTGGTTATCGTGGGGGAGCTATGTCCATTATGAGGAGACTCATCACCAAGTACGGAACCTGAATAGCGCGAAGAAATCAAAAGAAACAGACCAAATATGTTTTAGTATTTGATTCAACCTTAGAATGCATAAAAATGCCTCGACGCCTTCACTGTGCTCGCTGTATATGTATATCCATCTCTAAGTATGCTGAAAACCCAACAAGCCTCGCCAGAAAATGCAACAACTCCCCCAACAAACGCGAGAAATAAGAAGCCAAAAGCTAAACAAGAAAATGGGCATGTTGATTCACGCAGCCAATAATGCTGGCTGCTTCGTCCGTGCCGCTTGCGGCTCGGGTTCTTCTTCCCCTTCTCTCACAGGTAGTACGGTGTCGGGCACGGAAGGAAGTTGTTGGCCAGAAATTTCGGCTTCGAGGGCGGCCAGCTCGTCTTCGACCTCTTCCTCATCGTGGTTCGAAATGCGACCTCCCAGCATATCACTGACTTCCTGTGCAAATTGTCAGTGCCCGAAGGGACTAGTTGGCGGCGGGGATGGCTTACTTGTTGGTAGGCGATAGCATCTGCTGTTTCTCCCATGAGCTTCTCCACGTGCTCGATGCCTCCCATTTCAGCATGAATCTCCTTAAGAACCTTTGTTCCCTGCTGCAGACCAAATACGACATCCTTCTGTATTAGGGCAAACTCGACGTTGGACGTCAGCTTCTCTAGTTGCTCGAGTTGGGCGTCCGTTTTGGCGAGTAGCGACTCCTGATACTTCTTGCGCCGTAGGGCCAGCAGTGCACGCTTCTTGTCGCCCTTGGCAAGCATCTGCTTCGCAATATCGGTTTCCTTGTCGGTCAGGACGCTGATACGGCGCTGGTACTGGTGGAGCTTATCGCGCTGGATCTTCATGTCCAGGATCGCTCTGCGAGAGAGAGGGATTAGCCATTTAGCGGGTCACGAGCGCAATCAGGTAGACAATTTGACGACCAGGATATAGGAAAGTGAAGTCTTACTTGTCCTGGGCAGTGACTTTGCTAGAGTTTCCACCCATTGTGAAAAGCGCAGCCACGGATTCGACCGTAAAATGATCAGTCGACGGTATAGTTCGGTGTGTGAGGACGACCAAGTGTGATAGTGGGATGCGACGCAATTGGAGACGCAACTGTCACGAGGGGGGACCATCGTCATCGGAGGGCCGAACGGGTTTGGCGCAGCTTTATCGATAAGAAACGCCCCGCCTATATGCGACACAATTCTACAGACATGCCTCGCGCAGTTTCCCCCAACATCTACTCGACCATTTTGTCTGGTTCTTTCCGATCAACAATTTTTTGACAACCGGCGCCGACATTTCATCCCACAAATTCGCGACTCATCACGCATCGCAAACCTTACAACCATATGCGCCCAGGATGGCAATCGGCGGGAAAGGGCCTCGGATCAATCTCCGTCAGGGCCTCGACCGAGACGTCTACCAAATCCTCAAAAAGCTTGAAGACGCCAACGACGGCAAGCCCTTCAAGAGCGTCTCTGCCGTCTACGATGCCATCAAGCGTTCCAACTCAAGCCTGAGCCGTCAAAAGAAGCGCCCTCTCGAAGATTCTATCGACCGTGTACTACAGTTCCGAAAGGACGAACTCGACGAATCCGACTCCGAGGCGGCCATCGATGAGCCCGAGTCCGTCAAGCCCGATGATGATCGATTCCTACTCAATAAGCAGATGACGAAGCATTGGCACCAGGACCCGACGCCTCAGCCCTCAACAAACTCAGACGAGGGTCGTGTAAAAAAGAAGCGCCGCATCCAAGGCGACAGCGAGGAACGGACAGGCGAGAAGGGGTCAGCAACACCAGCGGCGGCATTGACACCCGCGCAGTCTACCGGTCAGGTCGAGATGGATGCCGCCCCTACCGAGAGACAAGAGAAAACAGCGCTTAAGAAGTCACAAAGGTCAAGCCGTTTCAAAGTCGAACATCCATCTGAGCCTGTACGATTAGGAGGTGTAAGCGACATCTACAACCAACTATTAAAGCAGACCCGATATCTGTTGAAATGGCCAGAGCTGTACATTGAGAAAGGGTGGCGACAGGTCCCCGGTATTCTCGTTTCTGGGCCACCGGGTATTGGAAAGAAGTCCCTGATTCGATCACTGGCATCAAATCTCGAGGTTCCCCTCGTCTCACTCACAGGATGTTTCGAGGATCCGGAGCGCATGGAGAGGAGCCTGAACGACGCTATTGAAGAAGCCATGAAGATAGCACCATGCATAATCTACATCGAGCAGCTAGATTGGTACATGTCGAGCCCAGGAGGGAATAGTCACGGCGAACACCACCGACGCATCGTGACCCAGTTCATGCGACAAATGCGGCGGCTCGAGCAGGAACAGCCCAAGGACCGACACATCTTAGCCATGGCTACAACATCTCGAATTACGGATGTAGATCCTGCTGTGCTAAAGACAGGGTTGTTCGAGCGGACGATCCAGATGAGGATACCAGATCTCGTTGCTCGGCAGGATATCCTCAAGCTGGCCACAGAGAGCTTGGCCCTCTCCGAGGACGTGGACTTTACAGATCTAGCCAGAGTTACACATGGCTTTGTGGGCGCTGATATTGTCAATGTCTTGACTTTGGCGCAACAGGCTGCTGCTGAGCGAATCATGGCCAAGGAAGACGACTTGAGTCAGCCTCAAGAACCTCACGGTGATGCCATGGACTTGACATCGGAATTAGTCCCCTCGCCGTTCCCTAGCCCGCCCTCGGATCCCCTCACTCTAGACGATTTCAAAACGGCCATCAAGGACTTCACCCCATCCCTCCGCAAGGAAGGTTTTACCGTTATCCCCAACGTCACCTGGGCACAGGTCGGTGCACTTCAAGACATTCGAGAACAGCTCGACATGTCCATCATCGGCCCCATCAAGGATCCCGAGTTGTACCGCCGTGTCGGTCTCAACCGTCCCGCCGGCTGCCTCCTATGGGGTCCTCCAGGTTGTGGCAAGACGCTAGTTGCCCAAGCCGTAGCCAACGAGGCGCAGGCCAGCTTCATTCTCATTAATGGACCTGAGCTACTCAACAAGTATGTAGGTGAGTCGGAGCGAGCCGTCCGAGAACTGTTCAACCGTGCGCGTTCTTCAACACCTTGCATCCTCTTCTTCGATGAAATAGACTCGCTCGTGCCGAAGCGTGATAATGCTTCCACCGAGGCGGGCGCCCGCGTCGTCAACGCCCTTCTCACGGAGCTCGATGGTGCCCAAGACCGCTCTGGTGTCTATGTCATGGGCACCACCAACCGTCCAGACATGATCGACCCAGCCATGCTCCGCCCAGGTCGTCTCAACGTTCGCCTATTTGTGGATCTGCCCAAGCCCGACGAGCGCATCGATATCCTCCGCGCCATCTACCGAACCAACCACCCGAACTTCAAAACTGAGGAGCTCGAGCATCTGGGGACCGTGGCCATGGATCCGCGGTGCAAGGATTTCAGTGGTGCGGACCTTGGAGGCTTGCATATCAAGGCCGCTGAGAGTGCGCTGAAGCGATGGCGTAAGGGTGAGAAGGGTGAGCCGGAGATTGATAGCGAAGATTGGGAGCACGCCCTGGCAAGGACTCATCGCAGTGTAATGAACCCAGAGTCATATCGTAAGCTAGATATGAAGCTCGGAAAGTCAGGCTAAATAAGTTGAAAAGATGGAAGAGTCCTTTTTAGGGTATATCAACAAATTGGGTACTGAAGCTAGAGACTGCTCACGACTACCAAAAGATTACGATAGCTACACGATAGACCAAACAATAAAGGACCAATGGCGTCAATACAGCATCTCGGATGATTTTCCGGGCATCTCCCTAACCAATTCACCCACGTCTCAATGAAATGTCAACTGTAGTCTAGTCAATTGCATTCCAAGCCACACCCGCCAGCGCCTCAACCCATATTTTTAGTCAGGGGTCGCCGCCACAGTAGTCCCACCAAACAAAGTCGCCGATCCAATCTTCTCGTCAGCCAACCCCAAGACACGAAAAAGAAAACAAAAAGAAAACATGGTCCCGGGGAAACGGAAATAGCTCGGCAAAGAGACGGGAGTCGGCGACTGCGGCGTGTGCGGCATGAGCCAAAAAAAAAAAAAGAATACCGGCTCAAAACCACGCAATAGGAAATCTTAGAATTAGGACGTAAGCACAAGCCGAGGCTTTCAATTGGCATGTCACCAGTTTTTAGAGTCCAAGATTGTAATTCATTGGTCAAGGACGTAGACAATGAGTAATAACATGTGAAGAGGCAATTTCTTTTTGTAGTTGAAAGTCTTTATTTTTAATGTGAGCAGGATACCAAACCCCCCTTTTTCTATGCTGTGGTGTCATGGCTTTCCCGCCCTCAACGCCGGTATCTTGGTTGTAGAGGGGCAAAAAGACGCATAAAGAGGGGATGGAAATAGGTACAAGCACAGTCGCGGTGCTGCCGACTACTCTAAAGTGCTGTGTGGTCTATAGTACAATCGCCCCCGGCGCCCTCCGTCTATCAAAGTTTCGTAACATTACACGCGAAGTCTTTTTTGGATAGTCGCTTAAGCGGTAGAATCCTTGAGGAAGCTGTGTGAGAGGATCTGTTAGCAAACGGGGTTCTACTTTCACGGGATTCTCATTTCGAGGCCCTCAAAGGAAAATTGGTTAAGAAAACTTACGCAATGAGATCCTTGCGCTCCTTCTCCTTCTTGAGACCACCGAAGGCCATCTTGGTACCGGGGAGGTACTTCTTGGGGTTCTCAAGGTAGGGCAGGAGAGTATCCTCAGACCAGGTGATGCCAGCCTTCTTGTTGGCATCGGTGTAGGAGTAACCCTCGACGGAACCGGTCTGGCGACCGAAGAGACCGTGCAGAGCAGGGCCGATCTTGTTGGCACCGCCAGCCTCGACGGTGTGACACTGAGCACATCGGGTCTGGAAGAGCTTGGCTCCCTTCTTAACGTCGCCTAGAGAGGACATCCGAGTTAGTCAAGGTTGTTTCCAAGCGATTCGAAGGTTTGCGCGGAGGTGTCGCTCGAGGCCACGAATGCTCCCAAGCCGGGGTAAGGGACGCCTGAGGTTGCAGGAGAAAGTGGTGAATGCATGGATTCAGAAGTGTCTTTGGCAAAGCATTGTCGTGATCATTGTCGTGGAACCCAGGGCGTTGGCGGCCTTGGACCCAGGGAAAATGACGCAGGCGACAGGGTAACTCGGCGAGCTGCTACGACGGTCGGGCAAGCGTCATCGCAGCGTCGCCAGCTTCCACCAGGGCGATAATCCACGCCACCCATAGCGAGGACACCACATCTCTCCTCACACTCTCAATTGACATCCGTAGCCCCGGTTAAGACCACTCTCTTCATCGATGAGCCCCGGGCAGGCCCTCTTGTGCGCGCGCCGCAGCGTAACTGGGAAAAGAAACTTACCGCCAGCCATTGTGATGGATTAATTAAAAGGGTAAGGTAAACGAGAAGAGGGTATCGCAAGGAGACTCGGGGTCCGTTAGGTGAATTGGCAAGATGATGTTTGTAGGGATTGGTGAGAGAAGGAAAAGGAAGGGAAAAAAAAAACCAAGAACAGGGTCGGCTCTCGAAAAGTTTATGACAGCATGACACGACGGCGTTTGCGCTCCGGGGCAGATGGAGACTGATGGGGCTGGGTTGACCAAACGGGCGTTCGGCAGCCACAAGTGGCTAGGCTCCCCAGCCAATCACGGCTTGAGAATTACGCAGATGAGTGAGCTTACCTCCGGTGGCCCCCGGGTGAAGTCGGACCATGATGGGGTCTGGGGCGTTAGTTGGTCACTTGGACCAAAGAAAAAAACAGCTCTTTTGATACCTGGTTATCGGGCAAATTAATTATTCCAGCATCAATACAGTACTATTGCAGGAGTAAACACGACGGTCAGAGGGATCTTATCTCATACACCCCCCTCCCCGCAAAGTTGTGCTTTCGTTTCTGTATGTACGAATAAGGATTCCGCTCCGCCGTTCGTTGTGGGAAGCAAGTAAACATAATTGGATGCCTTAATCGTCAGGGGAACACGAATGATGCAGGGAGGAGACTAAACCCAGAAAGTCCGTTGCATACCCGTTTGCTCCTCCATCGTCCAACCTCCGTTCACCGGGCTTGGTGGCACACCTGACTAAGAAGGAAGAAAAAAAAACAACCACCAAAAAAAAAAAACATCCAGGTCGGTTGCAAACGGTTGGGTGACAACACCCGTTGCGGTCTTACAAACGGAAGCCCGTTTTCTTCAGTTAAACTTATCTCATTAACGTTCATCCGGTTTACCATCTCAACGCTGGTTCCAAAATCATCATTTTTTGTCCCGGTCCGTGACTCAATCCCTCGGCAAAGAAACCTCCCTCCAACAATGGCCTCACGAACCATCATCCCGCGATTCCTCCTCCCGCTTCAGGGTCCTCTCTGGCACGGCGTCCGCATCCCGCTCTCCCAGAATGTCTACATCCGCTTCGCATCATCTTCTTCTTCTAGCTCCAAGTCCACTGGCTCGTCGAAACCCATCGTCCTCGAAAAGCCCGCCCGCTTCAACCCTCCCTCGCATGGCTCCCGCCTGAAGCGCAACTCCCTTCCTAAACATTATGGCCCCGAGCTCACCATCGCCGAAAAGATGATGCAGCGCAAGCAGGACTACCCTGGCATGATGGCTCCCGAGGGATCCTGGGCGCATTGGTTCTGGCACAGTCGTTTGCTGCACACTGCCATTACTATGGTACGAACACTTTCCTCTTGACCGCCTTGCAATGCGGCATCCACTAACATGCTACCAGGGCACTCTCATCCTCCTCGGCATCTTTACTTTCTTCATGAACTACGCCTACAACTCCCCCTTCAAGGACCTTGTTCCGCCCATCTCCGACCTCTGGTCCAACCCCATCCACTTCTTCAACGCCTGGAAGTATGTCGTTGTCGAGCATGAGAAGGACAAGGCTACCAAGGCCGGCGACCACCGCAACCGCCACATCGACGATGTCGCTAAGCGCCGCTACTTCATGAAGATGCACGGCATTGAGCCCAAGGATCCTGTATCTGTCGTTTTCGGAAAGGACAAATCCAAGTCCGAGGAAGAGCTTGAGGCCGCTGCCATGGGCCACGAGCTGCCACCCAAGCCTGTTGATGAAGAGAAGAAGGGAGAGTCCAAGAAGAAGTGGTTTGGCGTCTTCTAAATAAAAAAATCCACCATTTGTCGTAGTTCAAGCATGGGGATGTATTGATTTTTTGTACTGTATGTATCATAGCCACAGCGCATATCCCCCCCATAACCAACCACCACGGTGGTCGCATGTAGAACTAGGTATCCATCCGTTTTATGCACATATAATACTCATGTATATCCTTACCCATCAATCTCTTTCATCTGTGACATGTTATTAGTTTCATGATAACTCTACTCCTTCCAACCCATCGAGAACCTCATCCGCAATGCCTCCCTTCTCTAACACAGCTTGTATTATGCCATCCAACACGCCAAACTTGGTTCCCCCCAGCGGCGCCTTCCACACGCCATCAGTTCCCTGTCCATAATCTTCATTTTGTCTCGCAGCTGCAGTGCCCGTGGCGGTCGCATTCGTTGCGTGTGGCACACCTGGTGGTGTCAGTCTTGATGGGGGATCAATCGTCCGGATCGACAGTAGTCGTAGTTCGCGGCCCTTAGAATCCACATCCATAGTGCCCGTGTCGCGCGCCTGACGTGCTTCGGCCACCGACACGGCGAGGGCAGTCTCCGCCACAGCGAGTTCCTCCTTGGCCGGGTCAAAGATGACGTTGTCGCCAATTGTCACGACAAGTAGGGTCACCGGAGGGCGGGTGCCTCCGTCAATAGCGCCCTCGCGGAGATATAGGAACGTCGAGGCCTCCCAGTCGTCATCGAACATCGGATCCTCGTCGCCTTCCGATTTAAGTCGAGGTAGGCGGGTTGCCAAGAGGGCGAGGTGTGTAGTTAGCGAGAGGAGGGGAAGGGGATAGGACAGAGGAGGGGATATAAGGAGGATCTATATATGAGAAATATGGTTAGCTGAATCACCCGAAAAATGCATGGGTCGGACGTATGACATACATCAAGATATAATCTCCAGTGAAATCGCCGATTGATGAACAGCTTCTTTGCAAATTCTTTATCCGCCAGCAACGCTTCTCTCAACATCTCCGCCAAAAACACCGTTGAAGCCTCATCATCTCTCTGCCCCGGGATTTCCACAGCCAATTCAATCCACTCGCCCCTCGAGCTCTTTCCCTCACCGTCATTCCCCTCGTGCCGTAACCATTCCTGCTCCTCGGCCGTCACGGACGACCCCTCAGCTGTCTTCTCAATCTCAGCTTTTACGCCGACAATAGCTTCTGTGCCATCAGCAAAGTGCACTCGCGCGCTGCCGTTGGTCCCCGGCAAGATGCCCGTCTCAGCCGTTAGCGGGCGAAACTGCGTAGCTGTGCGGCCATCAGGGCGAATAGGTGGTTTGAGGGCGAGGGAGCGGTGGAGGTAGGCGAGTTCAGCGGGCGAAAAGAGGATCTGCTGAGACGCCATAGTTTACCGCATGCCCGTTGGGGGGTAAATATGTTCTTTGAACTTGTCTGAGCCTCTCTTTTTTGGTTGGTCTAGGGCGCTCGACTTGAATTTCTTGTCCAGAGGCTGTAGCGTTGCCAGTTTTGGGTATGCGACATGAGGTTGAAAGTTTTTTGATGAGTGCAAGTTTCACCTAGGTGAACGATAAGATAACTAGAATGGCGGTGCGGGGGTGCGGGGAGCTTGTTTCGACGACCCCATTATGAATGTTAATTCTCGATGCACCTCTGTATTTCAAACCATTTGATCACACTCAAATAAATCAGACTCAAATGATATTCTTTCCATGAAAATTAGGCTTCACCTAGTCTCCGGGTAGCATTTTTGCACCATTCTAAACAACCGACCGCCTTTAGCCCCCCCTCCGGTAACCCGGGACATACTGTATAAAAATCTAGTCATACTAAACAAGCTGAAAATATTAATATAAGTTATTCTTCTCTAAGCAACTTCATCAAGATTGCTTCACTCTTCCCAACGCGTTGTTCCCAAGAAACCCTTTCAGCAACACCATGTGTTCGGATAGGTAGAAACCCAGCATAGTGACAAGTAACCCTACTACCAAAACCACCCTAGGTTACAAAGTCCAAGCAAATATGGTCCATAAGGTCAGGACCAATAGTTGCAACTAGCTCCGCAATACTGGCCTTTGGGCCAGTGAGCTCATCAACGCGACGCTTCTCCCAGTCTTTAAGGTTAGACGTTTCGAAGAAGGGGCCGGTGGTTTGAACGATTAATTTGATGTGATCCATGTTCAATGCCATCATGTCAGAAAGAGGCGTTATGCCAGGAAGGCCGGACCTGAAAAGCGACCCATCCTCCTCGTCGGAATCGGCCGGATGTGACCCTGTTCCCTCTGGGTCATCACTGATGTTCACGTCAACATCTGCATTCATATTTCCCGAGGTATGTTTAGCGATAGTAGGTTCGGTAGTTCCAGTTGATGCAGTCTGTCTCTCCTCAGCCAAACTAACGAATCGTTTCTTGTCAAGGAGATCTAGCACCTCTCGGTCCAGGGCATCCCACTTCAAAGACACAGGATCAAGTATAAACTGCGGTGAGTAGTCAATCTTGTACCTCATCTTAGGACAACTGTGGATATAGAAGCCTGGATACCACCAATTGTATCCCTCTTCCAAGGCTAGAGCAATCTCATTCAGTGCGCCAAGTTTTCCAGGGGCCCACATATGAATGCTTTCATGGTATAAGAAATAGACCGAGCTGACACAATCGGGCAATAGGTCGAGCACGCCAATGGCAACAAGTTTACCGTCTAGGCGGTAACACTGGTGGTAGGAGCCTAAACGGCGCTGACGCCCATCTGGGCCAACCAGGTTACCGCGCCGTAATGGCGAGTCACAGAGGAACCTCTTGAACCCTCTCTTAGTAACTTCTCCCGGCTCTTCGTGGTGCACAGCCCTCTGATAGTTCTCATACACGGCAAATTTTTCCTCAGTAAAGTCGTCAAGCTCGAGTGTGACTTCGAGCTTGTGAGCAGGCTCTGGGGGCTCTGGGAGTCGTGAGTACTCGGCCTCGTGGATCCGCTCGACAATGTCAAAATAGTTATCTCGCTTTTTCGCTTGGTCACGCGATTTTGGATAGAGGCGGGCAGCCTCCTTGGCGTATGAATCACCAATGACAAATTTGTTGAAACGGTTGATAGTCTGGCGCTGAGCTCTGGAGGGCTTGAACTGACGGGCGTCAAGACGGATTGTATAATGAGGGCAACAAGACGACCGTGAATTTGGACGGTACATGGTCTTCCCAGAGCGCCTCCAGGACCTGTCAAGGAGAGTCTGATAGAAACTCGGACTCAAGGAAGTAGCCCTGACAAAGTACGAGAAGCCTGTCATCCCACAGATAAGTCAGTCTTGGTACAACATTTAGTAGTGATTTGGAAATGTGGAGAGAACAAGGTCTTGGATTCTGTCAACCCAAGCAATCATGATAAAATGGTCAGGAGGCAGAGAAGATAATGTATCGAACAAAGGGAATATTCAAGGACGTTAAGCAAGGAAAATTCTCGTTTTGACTGACTGTTACCGCGTGTTCGACAGTACCCGCATGAGGTGGAGCATGTGTATCCTATTTCCAGTTAGCTCTCGGTCAAAGAAGGAGTGTATTGAAGCTTGAGAGGGAGATGACATGTAGAATCGTCAATTCGGGGAATGCGTTGAGAGTTGTTGCGAGGAGGTTGAGTGAGGCAAAAGGATGAACGCTGAAAGATGAAAAATTAAATAAATAAGGCAAACACCGCAGTCACTTGAGGTCATGTTCAAATTTTACAAATGATCAAAGGAAAAGTCAAGAAGGCATCGTTACGTCAAGGATAGTCAGGCAACTGGGTCAAGTCCCACGATGTAAGTCATTGAATTAGAAATTGAAGTCAGGAGGAGTTGATGTGACGGCCTGAGCAGTAAGTGAGGTGAAGCCAATTTAGTAATCCTTGATTACTTGAAGCCTTGTTTGGCATAACTGATGCCTAAGCTTTTCCGGTGACAGAAAATAATATTAGAGAGGCAAGCCGTGCTAAGAGGAATGATGCGCTGGTAATCCATTGAGGAGGGAATGCCAGCACTAGTCTGTCGTACGCACAAGCACCTAGTACTACGACGTGTACGATGCAAAAAGCAATCTGGGATAGAAAAAAGAAAGGATCATGACGATGGATGGACATGTGCTAGCAAGTGCGTAGGCTGGGCAAGGGGGTAAGAGTGGATGTGGTAGAAGGAGGGGCGTTAGAATTGGATTTGGCATTAATATTGCGCGCCGCGGAAGATGGCGACGTGGGATGTAATTGTTGAGGGCCGAGGCCGAGATGATAGTGGTGGAGGTTGACGAACAAGTAACGAAAGCGACGAAAAGAGTGTGACTTGGCCGGGACGGGGATTTCAAGACAACGGGGCGTAACGGGGACGGCGGCGGCAGCGGGACTTGAACCGCATGGCGCCGGGCAGCCAACGGGAGACGGGCATTGCGGCACGGGTGCAAACGGTTGGAGCAGAATCTGAGAATAAGCACTCACCAATTGGCGAGATATACTCGTACTGTGATGCATGTTCAGGGATCCGCATGCCACCCGATTCCATTGTAGACCAGTGAGTAGCACGACTAGAGCCGCGTAGCCCCAAGCCAGATTTGGAGTTGGTCTTAAAATTCTCAAGCGATGGCTTGAGCTCGTGGCTCTGGGCGATGGAAAGAAGCCGACGGCGGAGACGGCGAAATGGCCCGGGCCTTGTTCACGAGTGAGGCTACCCAGGATGGGCAAGTTGGTGCGTGAGGGACTGGACGGTGAGCCGGAATTGAGAGATGGGGGGGCGGCTTTCGATGAGATGGATGTGGTGGAGAGGGAAGAAGGGGGAGGGGTGAGCGATTAGCGATGGGGATCGCGTGCCAACCTTCCAGCACCCGGGCTGAGACGAAGGCGTGGGATGAGTCGTCGTGCTTGGTAACGGTGAGGGTGACTGTGACACATGAGGCGACCGAGGATATGCTCGAGTGACTTTCCTGGCTAATTGCAACTCCTCTCGTGGTTGGTTGGGAGGTGATGAATGAGTCGTGGTGTCTGATGCGTAGTGTCTGATGCGTAGCGTGTAGGGCGGAGCATTGGATCTGGGTTGACACACGACAAGGCAACAGGCGAGCTGGAATAGGGAGCCAGCCGAGCAGGGGGCAACGATGCCGGAATATGTACTGAAGCATGCAACAGTGCGGCGAGTAGTAATCCGATCCGCTTGTGCTTGTGGGAGGGGGGCCGAAGACAAAGGACAAAGTAGGGCAGGCCAAGCAGCCGATCGGCCCAGAACAACGGATTGTCTCCGGCAAGGTGATATGCTGTGCAATGTTGCAGGTAGACTCTATGCAAAGCGACTAAATCAAGCGAAAAATGGTTTGATGGGGATGTCGGCAGTGACGCAGCTAATGCATCAACAGGATATGACACACAAGAAAAGAAAAAGAAAAACAAAGAAGCAGATGCTACAGCTTAGAATGATATGTGTGTACGTAAGGCATTGGTTAGGCTGGTGCATATTAGTTGGGCTAACAGAGCGGAAGGCACCTTGACACTTTCTCCACGAGGCTGGCAGGCAGGCGCCTGTCAGTCGTCTGCTGTCTGTTGTCGGTCATAATGCAAAGCTGTGGGGTGACATGGAGACAACAGCAACAATCGCCTCTGGGAGATAATGACAAGCAGGACACGACATGCGTTTGCATCTTTTGACTGGCTCTCTAGACTTTCGTTACATCGGCATCCACTAGTACGAAGTATTTAGGTATGTACCCTCTTTATTTCAACCGATTTGAGAAGCAGACGGACATGTCAGTCCACGATAGAATTCTGGCGTCTAATCTTCTAACAAGGCTTATTTGGCCTTGACATATATTGTCTCTTAACTCATTCGTCAGCGAATACTACAGTACCAAGTAGGTATCATTCTCCAGGCTCCAAGTCATGGTCGAGCCTGGTTTGTCCTGCGTGTCTTTGCTCCGCAGCCATTCCCTCCCGCTGGGCTCACCGGGGTGAGGGGTGTTTGTGGTACAAGGTTCCAGTCCAGCGGGTCCTAATGTTCCCGAAATACAGAAGGGCAGGGGGGTTTTCTACAGGCCAACCTTACTTCGATGGTCCCTGACAAAAAGCCCTGGGTAAGGTTCTGGAGCCGTCCCTGAGTCAAGGACTCAGGAGCTGAATACGGGCAAGCTCTCACTATTCTAGAAGGATCGTTTGCTGTCAACTATACTCCCTATATCAAAGAAGAAGGCCTCTCTACGAGTTTGAAAGAGTGTCAACCCGGAAGCTGAGATCCTTTCTTGATTCTCAGCTGAGACATCCTCCTTACAGGTCTACCTAGATGTACGGTTATATACGTACCTCTACTTCCTCATTACCTCCAGAGCAAGGGCGGAATCAGATGGAGATTGGGGGTCATCCAGAACCTCGATCGTCTAGTTCGACAGTGGCCAATACCAGCGGCGCAAACGTGCATGGCTTAGCCTTCCTTGCATGGTGCAGGTCCGTCCTATGCTACCCAACCAGACCAGAACGGTTCAGCAACATCCGACCAACCGTCATAACTTTCAGCGGTGGCTCAGGCAGCTCTGTTGAGCATGTAGGTATCTTTCTCAGGATGTTGAACAACATGTGCCTGACACGCCGTAGAGATGGTACATTTACCGTAGATCTAATAGAACGGTGAAAGGGAAATTGTTAATTATAATTTAAATTTTTTTATTTTGCTTTTTATTCTTCCGCCTTGTACATAGTCTCAATTGGTCTCGGAACCGTCACCCGAATTATTGGATGAGTTTCTTGGGTCATGGAACTAACCCTAGAGGGCCGTCCCTGCAAGGCGTCCAACACGAGGGGCTAGGATGAGACTGGCGGGGGGGTCGATCGCCTCAACCATCCACAAATAGAAGAGCAGGTAAAGCTTTGAGTCGGAACATGACCGCCATGTTGGGATCCTAGCTAGCTACTTAAGAATTCAGCGTATTGATGGTAAGTAGTCTAAGTATTTCATTGCTCCATACTTGCTTCTAAGCACGGTATGACGTTGACTTCAGGTAGGTTAAATGCAGCAGGGTTGGGAATCACACCGGTCAGATCGTGGGGGGAGAAGAATAAGAAGAAGAGAAGAAGAAGCAGACGGTCAGCTGTCACCCTGATGTATCAAATACACCGAGTTTAATTGGACCCTTTGAGCGACCAAGGGCGCAGGAAACACATCAGATGTGGCAGTGGTTGAAACAAAACAAAAAGGTGGCTCTGAATCATCTGCTCCTCATGCTTTTGCATACAAGATATTAAGAGGGAGTACGGAGTACATAGACCCAACACTGACTGTCCCCTCCCCCTGCTGGCCCCAAACGTACTAGGGCACTGCTAATCTTGAAGAGTCCGGAGGGAACTAACGTACTCCAGCTGCACGCGAGCGCGGCAGCGCGGCGTCGCAAGACAATAACAGGCCAGCCCCATGCTCATGACGCATGAGGGCCCTCGACGTCGATGAACCTATCATTAGCAACATGTGTATGAAACGGCCGAGTTTGAGGCGAAGAGAAGGGAGTCTCCTGCAGCAAAGCACCCACCACCGATGCGGCGGTATTAGCCCCCCAAACCAAAACCCCACGCTTCCATACTTACCATGGCGTCCGCGTGCTGATATACCGACTCGAGCGTGATTGGAACGAGAAGGCCATAGAGGAGGGGTACGCTTGACGGCAGTACGTACATAGTGGTACATTCTTCATTCAGCCATTGATCAAGCTTGGGCCATCATCCCCTTGACATGGCCCGGCCTTCACACGAGGAAAATAAGCCAAGCACCTGCTCTAATTAGTACGAGCTCTGGGTGCGTCCGCTGCCTGGAGAGCGAATGACAACCATGTGTTGCACTGTTGCACAGGAGAAGTGCGCCTCGCAACAATAATGCATGCCATTTTCTTTTCTGGGATCTGATTCGATCCAACCTTTCACCTTCGGTCCAGCTTCTTCTGCCCGATTTTTTCGGTGTATTCTATCCGGTCTTCTCTCTTCCTCTCTTTTTTTCTTTCTTTTTTTTCTTTTTTTTTTTTTCCATTAGCGAACCCCCCACCAAGCATTTCAAGAAACTAAATCGAAGCTTACACACGCAGCATCACCACATCCCACATGCTCGGAGCTTCCTTTGTTAGTGGCACCATGTAACAGGCTCATTTATTCCATGACTCCATCAGTCTATGCCAAAAGTACATCGACAGACGACTTATTGGCGGGCCGAGCGGGAATAGGGACCTGAATATTGGAGACAGTCAGTTGAGCAAAGGTCAAGACCCCGGTCTGCCTAGGATTGCTCTGCCATTGTTTCCATCGCCCGTCAATGGTATTGTATCCGTCGTCTCGGGTTTGTGGCTGCCCTCGACCTGTATGTCCTCCACGCACACCCTCCCGGGTGAGGCACAACAAGTCAAAGGCCGTCCAACCTGCCATCGTCCCCATCATATCCCTACCTAGAATTGCTTCTGAGCTTAATAAGAAGGGAAAAAGATGGAGACGGGTGTGTGAGGGGCGTGTATAGCTGAAAAAAAAACCTCAGTCTCCAAAGCCCAATGTTGCTCCGAAGGAGAGGTACCTTTTTTGACACCAGCCTTTCTCGTGCGCAACCCCATCCCCATCCCCATCCCATGTCATGATGCCTGGCACATCCCATCCACGTTCACAGACCACCGCATCCACGCCCACCATTGCCCACGCCATCCCCCATTGCCTTGACCCTGTCCTCGTGGGCGGTAACTAAACAAAGCCTTCCCATTCATGGACAGCGTGCTCAAAGGTGGAAAGGGAGTTGCACGCCTCGTTGTTACTCCATCTAGCTAGGATAGTTTGAGTATAAAATCAACTCGCTCTGCCTCCGCTGATGCTGGCGCTCCCTCTTTTTGCTCTGTCTCCTTGCTTCATGGCACGAGACATGCAACGGCTCTCAAGCTTCAAGCAGAGCAAATTGTCTCTGCCTTTTTTCCCTCTGAGCTTTTCAATCAACTCGAGTTTCTTGCCATTGACATTATTGACATTACCACTTCCTCCTCCGGCTCCCCCGCCTCGAGCTATTGCTACTTTTTGACGATCTTGACCTGACTCGCCCACCACCTACTTCGGGTATACTGTCCAGACTCGGTTCCTGGCTTCTTGTCTAGACTCAAAGGGTCAAGGAAAAGAACGTGTCTGCCTGTCCAGCACCAATTACAAACATTGTCATCATCCATAGTTGGGATCCAAGCGCTTCAATCTCTCAAACTTGTTAACGACCTCTCACCTTGCCTGCCCAATCTGCGCGTTTTGCTAGAGCTCGATTCGCCCATCCACCGATATCTCCGTATTACCGTCGCCGCCATTGCCAATTCATTTGGCCTGTCCGGCTCGCGCTCAATCCTCCCACCCCGGCCGCAAAAGAGACGCCGCCGTCGCCTCCGCCGTGTGCCGCACCCGCCTAACAGCCAGTTCTTTCTGTAGTGGTCTGCGCCCAGCCGAGTCTACAAGCTAGCACTGATTACTTATTCACTCTTCTTCCTCGTTCGCTGTGATTCAGAGAGGGAAACCTAGGCTTAGTTGAGGCGAAAACCACCCCCTCCCCCGCCAAAACCCAACCAGCAGAAAAGCCAACAAAAAGGCATCGCATCAGACTCAGAGTTTGTCTTCGCAAGGCAAAACGCATACCTTGCTTGTGCTTGACCCATCAAAAACCTTTGGGTTCCACACCATCTCATCTGGACTGTTTCCCAATCTAGGGTAACGGGGGTCTCTCCAGCAATTGCGCCTGCACCGCCTCTTCTTCTGCTTGCTGGCGCTCGAGTTTCCCGGTTGTTGTTAGTCGCGCCCCTCTCCCCAGCAGCCAAGCGACTGGACCTAAACCAGTCAGTCCCAGGGCCCGGTTTCGTTCTGGCCCTTTCCGTTCTCCCCTTTGGAAAACCAAAAGCTGGGAACGATTTGCGCCTGCGCTCTTCCTGAGCCGTTATATCGCCAGCTCCAATTCCAGCTCCCCTGGAGCGCCTTGGATTCGGCCTTCTTGTCCGCCTTTTCCCTTATTTTCTTTCAACCCACACATTCATTCACCTTTTATCTTGTCGACGATGCATTGTCAGGCGCTCTGAGCCGCCGTCCCGTCGCAGGTTCATTCTCGACTCCTTGGGGTCAACCCGCTCCGCTCCGCTGCACTCCGCCCGCTGTGCACAGTCGAGTCCCCCCAAATCGTCGCATCGCTCTTCGAGCCTTCGTCTCGCCCTAGAAATCCGACCATCCGAGCCCTCCGAATACTTACCCGCCTTGTCGATTGCCCTACTACCATTTTTTGGGTGTAGATGCGAGCGGTCGTCATGTCTTCAGGATCTGCCGAGTCGGGCGGTCGTTCAATGGAGAGTAGGACCGGTAGAAGCAAGCAACGTAAGTGACCTCACCCTCGCTATTTCACCAATCCTTCCCCCCCACGACACTGTGTGTGCCTGCGTGTTTGTACCTGCATCAGTGGTAGCGCCTATGACAAATGCGCTTGCGTCTGGCACTTTTGTGCGCACCTCATCTTCTGTCTCCAATTTCTTTTTGGCATCACCCCTCCAGCTCGACAATTGAGTATGCAGATCGGGACCCACTGACACTGTCTCTCAATTATAGGCTACAACACCAAAGGAGAACGTCTTGTCGCTGGCATCGTCCCCCTCACCTCCGATCAAAATTACGTGATGTTGATCCAGTCGACCCGCCGGAAAGGTTGGGTGCTGCCAAAGGGCGGCTGGGAGTCGGATGAGACATGCGAAGAAGCCGCCGAGCGCGAGGCTTGGGAAGAGGCTGGCATCGCCATCCAAATCAACTATGATCTAGGAGATATCGAGGAGAGGAGGGCGCCAAAGTCATCCAAGGACCGGTCAAGATATCACTTCTATGAGAGTACTGTCACTAGCGAGTACGAAGATTGGCCAGAGAGACACAAGCGTGAGCGTCAGTGGTTCACATTCACCCAGGCATGGGAAGCCCTTTCGAGTCGGCCGGAGCTTCAAGAGGCTCTGAACCGGTGTACAATGAACCGGCTCTAGCCTGATTTACACAAACTTCGGTGATTTTTTTACGATGCACCTGGCCTTTCTAAGGCCAAATGCTTTCGTCATTTCTTTCCTCTACGTCCCGGGCTTACACAGACACGGGCTTCGCATGACATTTAATGGCGAGTAAGAGAGACTCATCTTCAGTGCCTCTCCAAACAAGAGTCGGGTTTAATAGAGGAAAAAAGAAGAGTTTAGGTCCAAAGGAGGACCCGGAAATGGGGATATTGGGGAAGCGGAAACGAAAAAAATCTCCATTTGATATTTTGCCCCCATTTTGGTTGTCTGTCAAACAGAGATGACCACACATGCATCGGTCTCACGGCGTTCTGGGTTTGGTCTATGATAGAGATTATTTTACACAAATCCAAAATTTCGGGCGGGACAGTATATTGAGCGGCATCGCATGGTGCATACACAAAGAGGAATCGGCTCCTCCGGTTGGTGGGGGATGGTGAAGAAAAAAACAGATATATATCATGACACGGCTCAATGGCCCCCCTCGGTAATGGTTTTGGATGGTCTTGCTGCAACACATTTGCAAGACTGAGCGATTTGGAAAACAACGAAATCAGAGATTAATGACACAAGCATAAACATAAACAAAGTCCAAAGCATCACATGCATGCTTTGGCAAGATTTGAAATAGACGGCGCTTCCCTGCCCTCTCAGCATTTGAGTTTTGTCTTTCTTTTTTTGACATTAATAGAGGGAAGCTTATGTAGACTACCGGTAGAACGATGATGACATGAATTGGGATGAGATGACGAATGGGCAGAGTCACTGATGCAACTGTACAGCTAATCTACCATGATCTGTTGTGACGATACAGTACCCCGCCAAAGCAGGTCATCATTGCCCCTCATCCGCCCCTCCATCAATCTTTTTTTTCTTCGAGATTGCTCATCGCTGCCCCGCATTCATTGACCCAACGGTTGGCCTCGAGTGACGTGGGGTCACTCGTCGCTTCACGTGATGTTTCTTATCGATAACACGAATCGGCAACGTCGCTGGGTCAGATCTTGGAAGCATATGTCGTCGACACAGACCCCGATTTCAACTTGCCGCCCTTCAGTCATGTTCATATGACAAGCAAACCCGACGGAGCGAGATTGATGGACCTAACTTGAAACTACGAACAGCTACATTTCGAACGGACGCGTCTCACTTCCTATGATATAATGGAGAACCTCTCCATTGCCGATGCCCCTCCACAGGGGGGGCCTTCACCCCAGGCGCGCGGCATCCCGCAGCAGCCTGCTCAGCTGCCGCCTCAAATGTTCACTACGGCTGCGCAGTTGCTAGACCTTACCGATAGTATGACTTTTCCGCTTTGCACCTGGCTGTTGGGAGTTGCTGTTCTCGCTAGACAGAAAGAAGGGACGGAGGTGTGCTGACAAAGACATAAACTTGCAGAGAAACTCATGGTTGCTTTGCGCGATGGAAGAAAACTCATTGGAGTTCTAAGAAGCTGGGATCAATTCGGTGGGTGACTTTGCGCGAGCCCTTCGCCTCTCTATACTCGCTTTCTTCAAGAGAGAGACATCCGAGTTATGAGAATAGCATGAATTAGGGGCCATTGTGCTAACAAAGTGCGTTACTGTTAAATGTTAGCCAACCTAGTCCTCCAATCGACAACAGAGCGTATCTTCGCTGCAAACCCCGCCTCAGCGGCCTCCGATCGACCGACTGGCCTGTACGCCGACTTGTCACACGGCATTTTCCTTGTACGCGGCGAGAATGTCCTGCTCCTAGGCGAGATTGACCTAGACAAGGACGACGATCCCCCACCTGGATTTGAGCTGGCCGATGTGGAACTTGTGAAGCGCCTGGCAGAAGAGAAGAAATCTGCCGACAAGATCCGTGAAAAGTCGCGGTTGAAGAAACTTGCTAAGATTGGATTTGAGGGGGAGAGCCAGGGAGAGATTCTGCTCTAGAAGGTATTCAACGGAACGCAAGCGCCAAAAGAGGCTGGCTTCAGTAACGTGCTCTAGATGGGAACGGAAGAAGACCTGTCACTGTCAAGGAGCTTAGATTGTAGGGGAAATGGGTTACAGTTTGCTCCGGCCTGAAAACAAGGAGGTCATCGGGCAGAATATTGTGAAATGCCCTTTAGCCATCACCTGTATAGGAATGGCTCTCTATTGAAGAGCCGAGCCTGGGACCTTGGAACCTTTAAGGTGATTATGGCCGAGAAATAGATCGTTGATCTAGCATGTCTATTCATGACTATTGCTATGCCTTGAGGAGTCTAGAGCAACTCTCTAGATTGGTGACTCCATCAATCCCTAAAGAAATGCTTTTAAGCCATGAATTTCCGCTTAGGGTGAATGTTTAGGCTAAACCGCAGGAATCTAGTTGAAATAAGTCGAAAGTAACACCAAATTCGTGGCGATGGCTTAACACAGGTATTAATACAGACATATAGTTTTATTAAGAACTTTGTAGTGCAACAAAAGTATAGACTAGTTGTAGTCGTATACGACCATAGCTAGGAGTTAGTATGAGTTCGATTCATAGGAACGGTCACATCCCCTCCCACTATTAAATTTTTCAGCACCCTCACATGGCATGGCAGTAGCTCGCCCAGAGATTATTTACTTCACGGGCACGCAGTAATCTAGTTAGACGATAATTTGAGCTTAGTCTCTCATTAATATACAAATGTTTAAATAAGTTTAGGTGTGTGGGGAGTCTCATCAGCTCACTGTTATACACTGTCCCGCCTTTGAAAAGGGGAACCTCCCTCACTCAGCAGTTGATAAATAACCCGACGTAGGCCATGGGATTTCCCAGAACGCCTCTCATATAATCATTTGCACTTCTCGCGCGTCTTTCTTCTCTGGCCTATCATGCGCCGCTTGGCATTCCTCCTATCCATCCTCTGGGCTCGGTGTTCTCAGATTTTCTATTCGGGCCGTCGTCTCCGTAGCCTCTCAAACATGGGTATTGGGGTATCGTTGGGGCCCTTCATGCCTCCTAACAACCAGTCGGTCAGTCCTACAAACTTGGCACCCATTCCACCCTCCCAGCCGCCCCCGGCTTGTGCCTGCTCGATAGTATGGCTTAAAATGCGTCCCTCAGCATCGAAATCGAAGATGAATAGGCCCGTGAAAGCCTTATTAGGGTCGACACCGCGACCGACAAAAGGCAAGGAACGGGCAATGGCACTGACAGTGCCACTGTCTGATAGATGTATCTCTTTGCGCTTCTCGCACCAGCGAACGACAAGTTGCTCGGGGATGGCGCCCGGTCGGCGGGGAAGGAAAGTGAGGGGCTCGGAGGTCATTCGCTCAGCGAGAATTTCCAGGCGGACGTTGCCGATGATGGGGACTCGGTTCCAAGCGATGGGTGAGGTCCAGAGTGCAGCATTGTAGGCGACGCGGCCGGAGACGACGGGAAGATGGGGATGAGTAGATGGGAAGAGGTGGAGCGAGATAGTAGGAGAGAGAAGATCGTGAGGGAGCGGGGATTGAAGGAGGGTTGGTAGCCGCTCCTGTAGGATTCGAAGAGCTGTAAAAATTAAGATTGGTTAACATCAATATCTTTTGCTGTGAATTAAAGGGCTATCATACTCTTGCCTAGCTTGGCTTTATTGGGATCTTTCGGCCCGTCGGCTCCAGGACCAACCCACCTCACACCAGTCGCATCAAAGTAAGTATGTGATAAAGGTTCACGCTCCCTGAGACCGACATGGTTGCGGGTAGGTTGAGCAGACACTACTTGAGCTTTGGCAGGACTGAAGCGGGAGAGGTTGCGACGGCGGACGAGAGGAGCTTGAGGGCGACGAGGACGGCCGGGATGGCGGAGGGCAGAGCGGATGGGCGCGGCCATTGGGTGGTCAGCGCAGTGGCATGGGTCGCTTCATGGAATCTTGATTAGGAACGAGAAGAGACAAAGAGGGGCGAGTGTGAATTGGCTTGTGTGTGTTTACAAGTCCATTTATTTCATGGGATATGCAAGATGAGACGTAATGGAAGTAAACTGGTTCGAGGTTTCGACCGATGATGTTGCCGACCAGTCCACTTTTGGTAACTCTTTTTTTTGGGGGAAGAGAATTCGGCATGATTTTAGTGGAGGTACCTTGCCGCAGGAATTTGATAAGGGAGTTACATGAGAATCGCATGTGGGAGTTGAGCCACAGAGCGGCTGTGGCGGGAGGGGGGGCCACCAAAAGACTTCCAACGGGGTGGGAACCAAGCCGATGGAGGGTCTGTGAGAGGATGGGACGAACATTAGAACAGTACCATATCGTGTGGATCCGCAAGGAAATGCGATTTGTGCAGATGATAGTAGTGTTGATAGCGTTGCTCCATGTTTAGTTCTCCATCATGTTGTCATGAGTCCTCATATCTACAGCATTGATTCGTGAACCACAGAGAGGGAGCCACGGGATACGCTTTTAATTAGGCTCCTCTAGGTGGGCACGGACAGCTGGCACAGTGTTGATGGTGGATGGAGCCAGCCGGGTCAGTTATCTGCCATGCTGATCATTTGTTCATAGGTGCCTTGACTAGTTGATGACTTGTACAAGTACCCGACATATCCCCTGACTGATCGACTTGGGCCCGGTTAATGACGCCTTGTGACGCCTTGTAATCTCGACGCCCACATGACTTTCAACAGTGAGTTCTGCTTCCAAAGCAGCGACGAGGTTTGGTAAGCCAAAGAACGTTAAGCGCTGCTTGTAGTTCAGGTTTAACTCTCACATACATTAGGCTTCTATGGACCAACTGCAGAACGGGTGACGGGTCTCAGACAAATAATTATCATAACCCAGAGTCTATCATATGTGGATATCAAAAGTTAAAAAAAGAACAAGGAAAAAAGAAGAGGGATCCAGAGACTTGAGGCTAAGTAGTATCTCTCCTCAAAACCCATCACTTCATTTCCCTCAGATACAACAATAAATATAAAATTCGATGGCCAATATGCAAGCTCGATGAAGGGACCCCTAGACCCGACGCTATAAAAGGGGGCCGAGGGATGTGAATACCGGTATTTGGTTTGTCCTAGGCTGTCTCGGTCTCCATTCTCTGAATTACAGGCTCGGTCCTTGCTGACAGGAAACTAAAACGCTAAAACAACACTGACTGACTGCACAGCCTCAATTTAATCAGAGAGATTCCCCAAGAGACAGGCATTTCATTCCGTGGTTGCTTCGTCTTCTCCCCAATCACGTGATTCGTCACCTGCCTCCACCGCCTCCCCCAAAATCGAAGGGTACGGAGCTTCTAGGTACCCCCCCGGCCACGCTCACTAACTGGTGCGGCGCTCGTTGCCTTGCGCTACGTTTGCGTTTTGTCTTCCTTGTCCTGACGTACTTTGAGCCTCTGCAGCCTGCGCTCACTTCATCTCTTCCACCATCACCAACCTCCACCAAACCATCCCCATCACCAACTCCGTCTTCTACCATCGCCATCCCCATCGACTTTCACTCTTGACACGAACACCAACTTCTGCATCCACATCTCCGCCCATTTTCTTCGTCTAGTCGCGACACCACCGCTTCCGCCATCATGAACCCCGAGTAGTACGCCACTCCACCTCCTTGTCCTTTGCGATAACCTCCTGACCCCAACAAAACTCACGCTGACATGCTTCCAGAGTCCACGCTATCCCATCCCCCTAAGCACCCCGCGCATCAGTTCTACTTAGGATGCCCGCTTGCGGTTTCCGATGTCCTTTCTAACCTGATCCGCCCAGGTACGACTATCTCTTCAAGCTTCTCCTCATCGGTGACTCCGGTGTAGGAAAGTCTTGCTTGCTGCTGCGATTCGCCGATGATACCTACACTGAGTCCTATATTTCAACCATCGGTGTCGATTTCGTATGTGACCATCGCCCCCAGCCAGTGCCGCCTACCGCACGACCCGCCGTAGCTAATACCTATTTCAGAAAATCCGAACGATAGAGCTCGACGGAAAGACGGTCAAGCTCCAGATTGTACGCTTCACCCCTCCCTCCCGCCCGCTCTTTCCACTGGACATTTACTGACTTTGGCTCCTTTCTACAGTGGGATACCGCTGGTCAAGAACGTTTCCGAACCATCACTTCTTCCTACTACCGAGGTGCCCACGGCATCTGCGTCGTCTACGATGTCACTGATATGGACTCCTTTAACAACGTCAAGCAATGGCTCCAGGAGATCGATCGTTATGCCACTGAAGGCGTGAACAAGCTGCTAGTCGGTAACAAGAGTGATATGTCAGACAAGAAGGTCGTTGAGTACTCAGTGGCCAAGGTTAGTAAATTTCCTTCACCCCCCCTGTCGCTGACAACGATAATCACCGCGCCCCTCGTCACATGCCCACGTAACCGTGCTCAAGCCCTGCGAGACAACGACCCCTCGGCTATCAAAGTTCCACACCGTAGCTAGACCTGACGACTAACGATAAAATTTAGGAATTCGCTGACAGCTTGGGCATTCCCTTCCTCGAGACCTCCGCCAAGAACGCCAGCAATGTTGAGCAGGCCTTCTTGACCATGGCCCGCCAGATCAAGGAGCGCATGGGTACCACCACTGCCAACAACACCAAGCCCAGCGTGCAAGTTGGCCAGGGCCAAGGCGTTGGCAACTCCTCCAACAACAGCTGCTGCTAAACGCACTGTCTGCACTTTCGAGGCGAAGCAGGATGACGGAGTACGGCCGGACTCGGGCAATGCTAGGGACATAATCGGACTGATTCAATTACGATTTTTGCTTCCACCCTTTGTTCTTCGCCCCCTTTTCTGCGCATAGACCAAATCATGTTCACTTGGATCTTGCTCTCCATCCAACACAAATCTCGACACTTTCCCCCTTTGCATCTTTGAAAGACGGTTATTCTTTGTTTTCGGGTCGGCCACGCAAGAATTCTCGACGATACTACCAGAGGGCTGTGACGAGCTGGGGAGGCGAGGCAAGGGAATATTCGGCGGGCTTTTAGGGGAACGGGTATACAGACAGGCCTGATGGCAAGTTTCTTCTTTTCAACACAAACGACCTTGGGGGATATGTGGATTGCGTCTAGTGTATTTTCTCCTTTTCTCCATGTCTCTCGGAACGTCAGAGAGATGTTTATTTGCAGCCGATCTAGGTTGTCCCTGGCGCCATTGCTATTTTGCCTGGCCCTTCCCTCGAAACATTCTAGCCTTTCCGCCATGCCGTCATGATTTTCTCGCTTCGGTCTTCAACTGCTTGGGGGAAACGGAGGATCTTGGCATCATTTGGTTTTTATCGTCTTGGTATTTCTCGGTCGTTTGTCTGGCACAGTGTTTTCTTCGAGGCTGTCTCTTGTTTTGTCATTGTATGTATGCGAGAATGGAGTATTCTTAATACAGGTGGAATATTCTTGTCTTCCAGAACAGCACTCATGCATTTTTCGTTCTGTGAGATGACAGCTAGATATCTTCCAGTGCGCCCTGCGTGACAAGATTGCAAACCTCAATTTTGCGCCCATCTGCCTATATGTTGCACATGGGCGGCTCGAAAAAATTGGAAACCTGCATCTAGGCTACCATCCAGTTTCTGTCTGATATCAAGCGAAGATTCGGGCGACTTGAATGATAACACCAGAGATATCATAACGGAGTACAAAAAAACAATCAATCATACACAAACGCATAGGCTCTTGGCACGGCATGTCACAACTACACCCTTGTCTTGCGGTGCTGGCAGTACACTGTTGGTGTCTTATGGAGATAGTTCTTTTCTCTTCAAGCTTGTGAGGATCGATTTTGCAAATCGAGGCTATCTAGTTACGAAAACGTAGAGTACACTAACTTACAAGCCAATCAGTTCAAACCAGAAAAAAAGAAAGGAAAAAAATTAAAAATTAGCCTCATCGCCAGATCGTTCCGTTTTGACTCTTTTCCCGTCCGATCTTCGTAGGGTATCGATTCAATCATCCGTCCCTTTGTGATACATGTAAGGAAATACGCCTTGGCTAGGCAGTGTCATTAATCATACGCCAAATGGCTGTGTCCTGAATAGTATCCTCATGCTTCATGCTAAGCCAAGGAATTTCAGCGCTTTACGACTGTTGCCCTTGCGGTCCGCTGGCTTCTTCACTAAAATGGGCATAACCCGTCGATCCTCTTGGTCCCAATCGCTGTCACTTAAATCAACCGACATGATAGACTGGCTATCAATAGTGGAAGGCTTTCGTCGTGTCCGGCTTCCTCCATGCTTGCTCTTTGACGATCTCATCGTTTTGATCGTCTCGGCAATGGAAGATGACCGAGAGAGGAGGATTGGGGACGGAGGAGGTCCTGTGCCAAATTTCGCTGTCAAAGCAGGTGATAATACTGGACTTTGGGGCCCAGATGGCACCCGAGGGAAAGGAGAAAAAGATCCCTGCAACGGGGTTGGCTTTGTTTTCTCCTTCCTTAGAGTCGCCTTCTTTGGAGGCTCCTCAGGTGTATAAAAACTGGAGATTTCGCATAGAATTTTCAAAACAGTGGAAATGAATGTTGCGATCTCAGATTCGCTGGCAGTGGAAGTGAGGAGGAAGTTGGCCTTGGAGACAGTGACGTCGTAGGATGGTCCAGATGGTGACAAAGATGCTCCATAACGACCGGTACATCCCTTATCAGGACTACTGAAAGGTCCTGTGCCGCGGAGGTTGGTGAAGGGCTGGTTCTTGCTGTTGGAATCAAAAATCTGAGCCACCTTCATGAGGTCGACACCGACAAGTTTCTGCAAAGCTAGCATGGTAGGCAAATGCTCTGGAGGATATTCCAGTAGAAGAAATTTAACCTCTGTATGTAAGGCGATGTACGTCTCCAGGTGAGGAATAATAAGAGTGGCCAGAAGGTAGGGGTTATTGAAAGGATTGTCATGTGTTTGGCTTGTGAGGGGTTGAGCAGTAAACGCTTGCATGGCATTGGCGAGGAGATATCTGGAGAGAGTTAGCTTCACAAACTGATGACATGAAAGGCAACGGCATACCTAAAATCCAGCCTGCCACTGCGGCTCATACCGCTCGATTTAGTTCCTAGCTTTTCTAGCTGTCCGGTGATCGCTGATGCGTAGTTCTTTTTCACGCCTCTCTGGGCGCCAATAGCGAAAATCTGGTCCATTGCCCGGTTGTTGTCGTTTGAGCTGCCTGATTCGGCGTCTTGGAAGATAGGTCTCCAAAGCCCCTCGAGCTCTGGGAGGAGTGGGAATTGGAACTGACGATATCCCTGGGTTTCGGGTGGGAAATGAACTTTCAGAATAGATCGCAGGGAGTTCTGAATCGCTACGGCCGTCTTGTGACCTGTAATCTTGAACTCAAGAATCTTGTCATCCGTCTCCAACAGAGACGGTGTCAGCGTCCTGGCTGGGGTAGGCGGTCGCTGAACATGAAGAGTAGGAGTCCTTTGCAAGGGTTTCGGTTGTGGCCAAGTAGGCTGTACGTAGGCAAATGGGTCGTACTCGTCAGTGTAACTACTACGAGTCACAACCTCGATTCCTCTCTCCTGGAAAGAATCATCCAAGCATTCGGGGTCCTCAATAATCTGAGACTTGGGCGTTCCAGGCGTTGAAGCGTTAGCCTCGTCGGCTTCGGATACCGCTGAGGAGTGAGAAACGATTGGGTATATCCCATTTGTAAAACCACGAACAACGGATCCGAGGACACCATCCACTACCTCATCTTTGAAGAGGACGACGAGATCCTCCAAAAAAGGAAGGGCGGGTTTAAACGATCCATGCTGCTCTGGCGCATCCTCAGCATCCGTGCCTCGATCCACATAGGAGGCTCTCGCCGGCTTTCGCTTCTTCTCTTTGGGAACCGGAGCCATCTTGACATTGGGCCGGTTGGATCTCACAACGATAGTACGTGGCCCTTCGATGTAGCTAAGTCGGCTAGGTCGGGAGTCCTTTGAGCTCGTGATGACCATGCACGAGTGACGACGAGTTGAGCCCGACGTAGTCTCCTGGTCATAACCTCCCTCTGATTCCTTTTCCAATTCGGGAGATTCAGACGGAATACAGAGATCCCTATATTTCGGGGCAGCAGAGTAGATCCTGTCGAGAGACTTAACTCGAGTTAAGCTGGCTCTGCGACCGGAGAGCCGCATATCCAAGAGAGAAGCCTCGCCATACACGACATTATCTGTGGAACGAATGCTGAAACCCTCGGATCTTGGGGTGAAGACTTCAGGACCAAGTGGTCCTTGCTTCAGTTTGGCCACATAAGCCTCCCCAATACAGCTAGGCGATCTAGGGAATTGTGTCTTGGGAGAGGGAGGTTGAAGATTGGCAAACCCAGGAAACACATCCTCTGTGGGCTTTTCGTAGTGTGTGATGGCGAAGATGGAGCTGCGTGAGGCACGGGAGCTGCGTTGGGAAGTTCGATTTGAGCACTCCTCTATTGGATCCTCGCACATACTTTCGGCTTCCTCCTGCTGATCTTTGGCGCCGAAGACAAAGAATGGGGCGGCATCCCCGAAGTTATCAGCGTAGCCATACAGTGGGAGACTGTTGCTTCGAGGTCGAAAGACCCCGGTCAAATCCAGCTCGTTGGAGGGTTGAAGGCTTGCTGTCTGGCGATCCAATGCATCAGCAGCTCGCATCGCCCTTGTTATGGGGTCTTCGAGTTCCTCATGGCAGTCGTATTCACCGAAATACTCAAAGCTGTTTCTTGTCCTCCAATCCCTAGCTGGGTTCTCGAGCCCAGACATACCTTCCTTGATTAAGTAGTTGAAGATAGACTCAGCCTGGTGGTAGTCTCCGTCGGTCTCGTTTTCCATAATCGCTTTGATGCACAACGCTTGGGCGCCAGGAGTGCCACCATTCATGAACACCAGCCGCTTGCTGTTGGGATTTGACCCTTGTAAGAAGTCTCGAGCAACTTGATTGCGAGCAGCCAGGGCGTCGTGTGTCTTCTTCACATGGAGGCGAGCATCGAAACAATCCCGCAGGCCATCGTTTTTCGAAACATAACTTTGAATACTAGGGAGAATAAGAATCTGGGGCGACGTGGGAAGTAACCGCAATTGTGTAGAGATTGTCTCAGCGTGACCCTCAAAGGCAACAATGCTTCCCAACATATCCTTGCCAGTTGCCATGGTCTCTGTGGGAGGCGGGTATTCGATTTGATGCGAGTCTAAGACAAAGGAGATAGTGATAATCGGGACAACGAGGGAATTGAAGCGTCGAGTTGGCCGGTTTCGTAGACAAATATGTGGAGAGAAATCCAAGTGAGACCATATGCATTCAGTCTTGAAGCATATTCCGCGTGTTGAAGAGACAGAGAATGTCAGTTCGAGGTGGGGCGAAGGCAGCCTGGCGAGGGCAGCCTCACGAGAACGAGGCCTTGAGGAAAAAGATGTGAATGCTTAGGAAGAGTATACCACGTGAGGTTGGAGTGAAGGGAGAAGTGTACGAAGGGCGAAATGGGGAAGGAAGGGTGAAAGGTGAAGGTAAAGAGAAAAGAGAAAATATATGCTTTTAGGCAGTTGGCAGCTGGCAGCAGGTGTCACCCAGAAGAATTAGAAAGAGGGAAGGTGCGGTTATGCTCCCTTAGTATAAGAAATAAGAAAGCAGAACGGGGGCAGGAGCAGCCATGACGGGACTTGACAAGAACAGCAAGTGACACAGCTGTTGGGCGTTCATCACAGTTGTCACCCACACATCCACACCATCTGGGACCAAGAAACAACCCTGCAACAGAGTAACTAGGAACTACTACACCGCGACGCAAGCCATGCAGGGGAATTTCGCCGTGTCTAGGGCGTTGTTTGATGGATCACGGAGGCATTGGCTCCCATCAAGGGGCCAAAGTGCTAGTTGCGGAGTTTGTTTTGCCGTTCCCCGTCAACAAGCCTTCTCAGCAGGCTCCATTACGACCCTGTCGACCTTGTTTCCGGCGCCTGGCAGTCAGAGGGTTGGGACTGGACAGTTGCATGTCGGCACTCTAGCTTTTGATTATATCCTGGCAGCAACCCCGGTATATCAGCCCCGGTATATCAGCCCCAGTACCAACCCCAGTGGCCAGCCAAGCAGAATCCCGATCTTGGTCGGGACCTCGCAAAGTAAGGATTTACCTGCGCCCAGGTTGCAAAGCTTCGGGGCTCCATCAGACTGTTTGCGCACGCCGCAAGTACCATCCTACGACATGGATCTAGGTATCTACACGGGGGCAAGGATCTTGAGACAAGGGTTAGCAAGGGCTTACCGTCCTGTCTGTAAGGATTACAGTGGAGAGAATATGAGGCTAATTCCCGGAGTCAATGAGAATAGTTACGCCATTCATATCACTCGTATGCCCTATTGAAGGCATAATCAATGGCTAATTCCGTGTCGCTGGGTGGTATTAGCAAAGGTCCAATCCAAGAACCAAAGGCTTATGCGGATCGAAGAAGGCCTGATTTACTCCATCTGTCCCATCTTGTTACATCTCAAACTAAGCACGGCTGCTCCATCGTTATAGCTAACCTGCTGTAGTTCTGGCAATTAATGAAATTTTAATGTAACGGCAAGCGGCGAAGAAATCGTAAGAAATTTAGCGCTGTACCACATATTCTCCAAAATTTCTGCAGACCACGTTGCACCGTTGGAGCGGCAAGTTCAAGACACGGGCGACTGGCGTCGAGACCACTCTATGGTATGTGCCAAGTGATTTGTGGCCAACTGGTTCATTGGTTCTAGATGCAACTGCATACCTTCTATCACTAACGCTACACACATACAAGACCTCCCTTCATTGCACAGGGTGCATATGATACTGCACGAAGGTATGAATAGAAATTACATTGCAAGTCACTCATGTGCTGTGCTGCCCCTGAATTGGGGATGTGATGCTTGCTGCACTCTTCAACTTGCGGATTACCTACACTCGAACTATGAACTCCGGAGGACACCTCACGCGCGGGAAAAATAAATATGGGCTACATCTACCTGTCTCTGGTCAAAGCCGAGGGTTGATAGGTCAAGCGTCGCTCATCCCGAAATCCAGGATCCAAGGTAGGGGTGTCGATAGGCCGCTAGAACCCCACGTCACCGTCAAGGAGGGTTCTCGCTTCGCCAGTCTGGACTATGTACCGGCAGAGCTGAGATCTGCTGTATCTCGGACTAGGACTCAACTGGTCAGCGACTCCCGGGATCTTACTGCGCTAAATGGGCTGGCTTTGTCTGTCGATCGAAATTCAACATATGACGGCGTCGGCACCAACCTCGTCTATGGTAATAGCGATGGCGATCCAGGCACGACAGCAGCGCCAGTTCAAACAGCATCTTGGGGGCACCGTTGTGCTCTGTACGCAACGCCTTTGCATCAAGGCTACACCTTTTGGCTACGAGCTTTCTCAAGAGTGGGCTGTAAGGTAAGGCTTGCAGAGCTGAACCCCTAGCTCAACATTGGTCGTGCTTCACACGGTCCGGTACTTAACCTGTACCCCAAGCGCTCGCTCAGCGCGGCTGTTATCTCTCTCCTCAGTGTTCACTTGGCACCTCCGCAGTCTACACCTATTTCGGCTGCTTGCTTGAAGAAAAGCAAAGGCCAAGGCCTGACCCTCAAACCAGGGCAAGCTGGCGAACTGGGGTCTTCCCGTCAAACCTGCAAGCGACCACCTACAGGGTCCGACAATAACCTGTAGTAATGCAAGGTGCCGTCGTCTCCACAGCTCTCACTACCTACTTTCACTATTGGTCACACCTGGCGAAATGCCGATTGTTGTCATTCACAGCCAGCGCTTTCCTCTGGTGCTTTGCGACACCGGAGCGTTTTGGGATGCTGTCAGTCTTACCATGGTGCGAACATCGTCCACAGATTTTGTGCGTGCGGGTTTCACATTGGCTTGATCGCAGAGGCCCCCAATGAGCAGTGGTATATTTAAGATTATTGGACGGTGAGACGGCTGCTGAATACTTGTCAGTGTATCACAAATCAACCATATCTTGCTGTGTGCTGTGTACGGTACAAAGACTCTAAGTCTAGTTACAGCACAAAATTAGCTACATTCGCGCGGAGCAGAGCCTGCGCCAAGCCCCATCATTAACACAGGGGACATCTGCACCATCCTTGACAGCGACCGGAAGCCCTGTTCTTCTTTTTCTCTTTCTTTTTTTTTTTTAATTAGGCATATTGCGATGGCCTGTCTGACAGTTTTCTCGCTATGTGAGCTTGCTGATTCTTGGACGGCAGTGTGATAGATACAAAATCTGATTGACGGTGCTCTGCTTGCGACTGGCTAATTACAGAGTCATGCAAAAGCCAGAGGTGTCGGGGTGCCTGACTCCCAAATCTGGCAACGCCCCTTGGATGGTGGTGCCAAAAACGAACGTCACCGAGTCGATCGGCCAGGTTATGTAAATTTAGATGCCTCCGTGCGTGTTAGTTGTTTCCGCTTCCCGCATGCACGCGCCAACCCTAAGCCCCTCTAGATGTTATGCGACAAGAACGGAGCACTGTCGATTGTATCCTAGATCCGAAGTACCTCACTGCAGCACCATTCACTGCGCCGGCCGAGACTATGGCTAACAAGTTTGCTCTATTAACTGGGAATTTCCTAGTAAATCCTATGGAGTACTATCGCAAGGGGATTCGGCCCCGGTCAAGCGATCGAAACCCGAATGACCGGGTACACTGAATCTCGCAGAGAATCGCACTCGGTCGATACCCGATGTCACATCGACTATGAGATGCACCACCTGGGGAAAATCTTGGTAATTGAGCTGAAGAATAAAAAGCAAAAAGGACAGCAGCAGCAGAATACCATTTCAAATTTTCATCTCAAACAAACGACCTTACAGCAGTTGAGAGCTGAATCCAGGCTGACGGCCCGAGAAGCTAGGTATAGGTACTACATTCTCTCTAGCCTCCTCAACGTCGTGTTTCATACGATCACACTAAAACAAGTTGCTTGCCGTGTTTGATTATTGTGCAACCACAGGAATGCTGGCCAGGAGAACTGGAATCGAAACACGAAGATACGATTGGATGAGTGCCTTAGATGGTACCTACATTTACTGCACAACTCTACATTAGGTATGTATGCATAGAAAGGTGTCTACGAGGTTAGGATTCCCAGTGCAATCTTACACGAAAAACAAACTTCTATCGGAGGGGCCGGCCTCAAATGAAAGTACGTAGCCAGTCTAGCCCACGCCTCATCCCTCAGGTTGACGCATTTTAAAAAGCAAAGCGAACTAAGTCGAGAGAAAAGCAAAACAGTCACTCCCGGGCTGCAACCCCTTGAGCCGTTTGGCTGGGTGTGCTACCCCCTACCTACGCCAGCTCACCGGGTTATCAATTTCTGTGCAGAATTTGTTTGCAATGTCGCGGGGAGAATGTTCAAGGGTACCGATCGGCGTGACGATCCAAGGACTGTCACTTGTGACAAGATTGTTTTCTCCAATCGCCAGTTGCACTAATGCATCGCAGACCGGCTGGACAAGCCGGGGCACATTGGTTTCTTCGCTTACCGAGCTTCTTATTACTTTTTTCCACGATCGTTGAGAGCCAGGGCCTGTGGCCCCCGACGAATGACGGAAGTCCTCGGCGGCGGCATGAAGACATCGAGGAATTGCCGAGTGACGAACCCCTGCAAGAGCGGAGATCGACACTCAAGACATCTTCATCGGTGGGCTTTCCTCGGAGCAACCTTCTGTGAAAGGTGTTTGGGGGCTTACAGAATTTTAATGAGCTCGTACCTCATGGGAATTATGGAGGAGCACATGGCGCGGGTAGCCGTTGCTTTTGACTCAGATTATTGGATCTGACCTGCTTGCTTCATTCACGCCTCTCTATGTAGTTGGTGCGAGCAAGGCTACTCGCGGTGTCTGAGACACGTCCGATGGCCGTCGTACTGCTAATCTAGAGGTTATTATTAAAGTTCTAGATCGGGTTTGGCCAGTTGGACAGACTTGGTTGGCTAGCGGCTCCCTTGTTGGTGATTCAATCGGAGTAGATGCATTTGTCACTAATAGGCTAAGACCAGCTGAACACAGGTTGAACCTGTACGAGGGCATCGGAGAGGTGCTAACGCAAGCCTCAGGGGTTGATCAGAAGGTGTCACAGCGTTTAAGACGGCGGATGGCGAATGAAAGTGTGTGGCGGTCCTATTGATCGCTGCCTGTTCGTCTGCTTTTCGTTTCGTCTAGTCTTCGTCGTCGCCCAAGAGTTCCGCCAGCTCAGCCTCCTCCTCTGCCGTCAACATGCTGCCACCTTTATCCTCTTTTTTCTTTTCTTTGGGTTTGGCAGCCTCTTCTTGGATCTCGACTATCACACCATCCAACTCTGACTTGCCCAGTGGCCATGTTCGAATGGTGCCATCAATGCTCACGCTGCAAACCTTGCGACCTATCCCAGTGACATCTCGGAGCATAACCAGATCTGTTATCTCCTCGTAGTGGCCGACAAGCGTGGCGTATAACTTCCCTGAGGATCGATCCCACACCCTGACGTCCTCGTCTCGTCCGGCCGTAATTACCCATTGGTCCGTCACGGCCACCGCCCGTACGTAGTCTCCGTGCTCAAAGGATTCTTCAGTGACGAAGTTTCGAGATCGGGCTAGACATTTGGCCGTGCCATCAGCGCTGGCCGTCCAAAGATCTGCGTCATCGTTGGTGTCATCGAAGACGAGCCTGTAGATACTGGTCTCATGCTCTTGGACAGTAAGCCTCTCCGCATCAGGCCGGTCATGGAAGGATTCAGGCAGCTGCTCGTAGCCTTCAAGAGTGATCTTCCAACGTCGGACATGTGGATCACTACTGGCGCTCACAACCACGACAGAGTCGGCGGTGCTAAGCACAGGATCCACAGCGAGGTGCTGAACGGCGAGCATGGTAGTCGTGGAATCCTGGAGCGTGTGTAGCCGACGACCGGTTTCGATGTCCCATACGAATATCTTTTTGTCGGCGCCGCCGCTAATGAGGATGTCCTTGCCTGACAATTTTGTGCAGAGCACGGCCTTGACAAAATCACTATGACCGCGAAACTTGCGCCCTAGGCTTGCTGACTCGATGTCCCATGACCAAATGTCCTTGTCCCAGGAACCGGCGAAAATAGTCTTGTTGCCCTGGCCTCCTATCGCGATGCAGGTCACTGGGGTTTTTGGGCCGCTGTAAGTAGTTTTTTCGGACGACTGGCATGCGAGTTAGCCTAACCACGCTCAAGGAGTAAATGCAAGTGCATAGATGGACTGGGATTCATTTCAGAACGGCCATACTTCAAGATTGATGCGGCGGACGAAGCCGGCCGACTCGGCGATGAAGACAGAACTGAGGGGGGAGGCAGGGTCGAGGACGGCGGCGAGGATCTTGGACTTCAAGGACAGAGGATTGCCATTCTTGTTGCCAGCCTTAGCAGCCTTTCGCTGACGCTGAGCCTGAGAGGCACTGTGATTTCAGTCAACGTTGTTTCTTCTGAAGATGGTGGTGAGCTTTACTCACTCCGTTTCGAAAAAGCGTTCTGGGTCTGCGGATTGCATGGCTGAAGTAATGTCTCCTTCGTAGTATAGAGATGTGTGAATATGAATATATAAAGCTAAAAATTGCTCAAGTGGATGATTGGACTACTATCACAGTCTCCTCGTAAGTCGTTCCGTCGTGATTCGTGAGTTTTTTTGACCTGACATCTACCCATCGAAAGTTGCCTCTCATGATTCAGGTAGCTTAGCAAGCTTAGGGGTCCATTTTTGGTGGAGCAGCTTGTGACCAAAGCTGTCAATTAAAAAATGGCGGGGTCTTCGCGACTCTCGTTAATTGCGACGCGCTTGAGACGCGTCTCACGAGCCATCACTCAACACCTCTAAATTGTCTAGGATTGCAAAATTCATTGTCAACAACCAAGGTTACGCAACCAAACATCTGATTACCACGAATTGATCATCCACAAATGCACGTCGAATCATAATCCACACGATGGATTCAACTCTTCCCTCTAGGCCACGGCCTCGTCCCGCCCATACCCAAGGCACCACGCGATGTGCCTACACTCCCGATGGCTCTCGTCTTGTTACCGTCGGTTCCAACAATACCATCCGCCTCTATAGAACGGGCTCCGACGGAGAGCCTACAAATATTGATGACTGTCAAGAACAAAATGTCGCCGTCGCCGCATCGGATGGCTTCTTTGTGGTCGGCTCCGAGGACGGCACTGTCAGTCTCTTCTCACTGGACACGGTCACCTTCGAAAACTTCCTGACGCGCACGTCGCTGCCCGTTCGGGATGTGGCTTTGACTTCGGATCGTCAGTGGTGTGCTGTTGCTAGCGATGAGTTGAGTGTCAAGGTGGTAAATACCAAGGACACCTCTCAAGTTCGACACCTACGTGAGCACGGAAGGGCGGTACGCCATGTCAGCTTCGATCCCGCCGGTCGCCTCGCCTCCTTGTCTGGCACTGATGGCATCATATACATCTACTCAATGACGGCTGAACAGCCAGAGCTAATTCAAAAAGTGGACGGCATTATCGGGACGTTGGATGCAGACAGCGATGCTTCCACTCGCGTAGTTTGGCACCCCGACGGCCGGGCATTTGCAGTCGCGACACCTACAAAGGATATCCAGATCATCTCCAAAAACGATTGGGAGAAGCAGCGGAGCTTTGCGAACGGACATCTCGATGAGATCACAGCACTAGCGTGGTCACCCAATGGTGCGATGCTGGCATCAGCCAGTAAAGACGGAAAGGTGCTCGTTTGGGAGACAAAGACGCAGGCCGTCATCGCACGATACGATTATACCAATGTTATTGACCTAGCATGGCATCCCACCAAGAATATCATCTCGTTTACCACGGCCGATGGCGAGGTGTACATCTTTCCCGAGTTCCTAACAGACCAATTCAGCCCAATGCTGAAACTGCCTACACAACCCGCTCCCTTCATCCATGATCCGCTTTCTGAGATCTCTGGAAATCGTCGAGTCCCCCAGGCCAACGGTCAGAAGCAGCAAGATATTCCTTCTCGCCCCCGACGAGAGTCCTTGGGTAGCCTTGACTCGTTCCTTCAGGATGCTGACGGGTATGGAGACGATGACTTTGTAATCGACGATGACGGTGCTGGATATACGGCTGGAGGTCAGAAGCGGCTACGTGAAGGTGATGACTTGCTTGGTGAACAGTCCAACAAGCGTCGCCACCTACTCGAGCCTCAGTATCACGAGTCGTTCCAGCCAGGCTCAACACCTTGGAGGGGTAACCGCAAGTATCTTTGTCTGAACCTCATAGGCTTCGTCTGGACTGTGGACCAAGACTCGCATCACACCGTCACGGTCGAGTTCTACGACCATGAGTTCCACCGCGACTTCCACTTCACTGATACCTTCCTCTATGATAAAGCCTGCCTCACTGAGCATGGCACCCTCTTCTCCAGTCCGCCCCGAGACGATGCGCCGGCGACGATTTTCTACCGTCCCCATGAGACGTGGACGCAGCGTTCCGACTGGCGCACCGAGTTACCTCGTGGTGAGTCCGTCACTGCCATGTCTCTTAGCGAATCATTCATTACCGTCACCACGAGCGCCAACTATGTCCGCGTCTTCACCCGTTTCGGCATGCCTTACCGCGTCTACCGGCCCAAGAGCACACCCACGGTGACGTGTGCCAGCTGGCGCGACTATGTCTTAACCATAGGCAATGGACCCGTCGGCCCAGACGGCAACACTCGTCTCCTGTACACTATTGAGAATGTCAAGCGGGATGAGATTTGCCAGAACGAGGATACTGTAGCTTTGCCGAACGACGCAACCCTCAAAAGTGTCTTCTTCTCAGACAACGGTGTAAGTGGATAGACTCTCTAAACTCATGTAATGTGAGCTATGAAGAAGGATGATGCTAATTATACGTGACAGGACCCTTGTATCTACGATTCTACAGGCACACTTCTCACACTCTTGCACTGGCGACAACCTTCGCGAGCATGCTGGGTTCCTCTCCTCGACACCAAGCTGCTGGAACGTCTAGCAACGGGCCGCAAGCACGAGTCATATTTCCCCATTGCAGTCGCGGACAACAAGTTCCACTGCATCATCCTCAAGGGTGGCGACCAATATCCTTACTTCCCCCGCCCTCTCCTATCCGAATTTGACTTCTCTGTTCCACTAGGCTCAGGACCATCCGAGAAGAAAAAGAAGAAGCGCAAACCGGAGGACGACCCAATGGGTGATGGAGAAGACCCGGAAGATGAGGAAGATGATGACGAGGACGAAGAGGAATCTGAGGCGCGCAAACTAGAACAACAATTCCTCCTCGGCGACATCCAAGCTGCTCAGCTTCGCGACCTCGTCGAAGCCACATCCAACAGCCACACGCAGCGTTCCCTCCTCTCGCGCTTGGAGCTCGATATCGACAAGACGCTGCTCCAGCTCCTGGCCGTCGAGTGCCGCTCAGGCGAGGACCGTGGGATGCGTGCCTTGGAAATGGTGGAGCTCATGCGCGACCGCACCGGCCGGATGTTTGAAGCTGCCGGCAAGATTGCCGAGAGATATGGCCGCAGTATCCTGGGCGACAAGATCCGAGAGATCGGGGAGAAGCGGGTCAGCGGTCTGGAAGATGATGACTTCTAACAGGGAGTGTAATATGAGGTAAAAACCGCGTCAGTAGGCGCCGATAACGGACTATTGTGTCATGTATGAGGTGGCGAAAAAGGGGGGATATGTGTATGTGATTTGAGGTAATTCTATGTGTTTTGGGTTTTAGTATGAATAGCATGGGAAGCGAGTCAAGAGTTACTCGGGATCACGAACATGGGTTTGGCAAGAAACAATGAAGATTTTTTTTTCATTTGTGTTATTTGGTTTTTTCCTTCAAACCAGTTCCTAATTTACAGCTTGTAACAAGGTCCTTGCTGTAGCAAGGAGAGTAGTCCATACCAGAACATATCGGAATTATCACCATTTCGGAGGCGACTTCGGTAAGAGTCGCCGAAGGGTCGTCGGGAAGTGGGACATTTCAGCACGGACGAACTGGGGATGAACTGGTCAAGCCCAGTTCGTTAGTTCGAATATTGGAAACTCTTTAGATCGTGTAAGTCGGATCATCGAGGATCTCGAACCGGCCTGCTGGGTTTGAGACCAAAAAGCAAAGCCAGGTAGTTGGAAGTGGTCAATGAGGACATGACATAGACGCCGGCGAACGTGCACCGCATGCTGACTCGAGCCGGCTTGAGCCCCTGTGGGCTGAAATATCTTGCATGACTCAGATGAGACAACACTATTATTGTAATGAACGATGAAGTCGGTCCAATATAACTTAGGAGCCTCATCAGGATTATCGAAATATTGAAGTGAAATCTGGAGGACACTACAGTTGGTTAATGCCCAACACATCGTAGATCTCGCTTAAGGAGACGGGTCCATCTCAAGTAGCCGTGTGAACTACGGGAGCCAGTTCTTGGGCAGCCGGGTAGTTGATTTCTTCACTCTACCCACAGAAAAAAAAAAATCGGTAAGCGGGAAGTAAAGGAAGGTAGCGGCGAGTTAAACTACAAGGTGTCATCTCATATGAGAAATTGAAATGATGGGGGAGTCACATGCCAGCTTGAAAGGGTGGGTGGAAGTTTGTACGAGAAACTGCAACGTTGAGTTCAAACCGAGTGATCCAAGGACCGCACAGGATGAGCAGACTGGTTGTTGTCGAGCCGGTCAACGTGGATGAAGGTTGCGACCAAAGCTGACTGCTGACCATTCAGCAGTCAAACGATCCTTAGAGCATGACCAGGTTGTAATGATCAGAAAAAAAGGGCTTTCCTTTCTCGAACCAACACGTTTATGCTTTGACCTCCTTGGCTGACCAAATGTAGAAGCTGGAAAAAGAGACCCCAGGAGGACTGAACATTGAGTTCGGTGCTATTGGCAGGTTGTATCTGTGGAAGAGCCAGTGGCAACGCAAACAGTCTTGCGTGTGCATGCGTTGGCGCAATGAACGTACCGCGGGCCGCACAGTGTTCATGCATCATCACTGATTTGGGAATCAATAGGGGACAGGAGTCAACCGGAAATCAATTCCTGAATCTCAAACCTCCCTATGGATGCAGACTAATTATCTCCATTTATTATTCCCTAGACCGTGGACGTAGGGTAGGGAACGCGGCCCAGCATCGAACGAGCATGTCGGCCCGAGCCACTGGAACTTGTACTCCGTGCTGCAGGCTTGTTGGTTCGTTCATGGCAGCGTACTACATGGCGGTCCAGTCAAAACTTTATTGCTGCTGAAGCCTCCAGGTGGTGGCGATCTCGACTCAACTAATCAGAGCGATGAGGTGAGCCTGTTAGAAGTTCTGGTAGCGAGTGCGAATTTGGCCTGTCTTGGCGCATGTACGTCCATGTCCTTGTCGCAATACATGAGGACTGTTTGATATACATCACAAAATGTGTGAATCTTGCGGAACGAGATGATGCGAGGCCCTGCGCCCCCATCGTCGAGCTGGAGCTGTTGTTGTTGCTGACCATGCACGACAGCTCCTGAAGCTGAGTAACGAATCCGACGACGTGGTTCGGGTACACCACCAAACTCAACTTGCTAGACAGGTCTGAGGGCTGCTCTCTGGTTGGCTACGAGGGGAGATGCATCTCATTTACCGGGGGGAACATACTTTCATGCGCGCTGAGCCCTGGGTTTGATGGGTGGCATGGGTGAAGGGACAGAGGGCTGGGTCTTCAGCTAGGTATGTACGGAGCCAGCCAGTACCCTGTCAGCGACTGTCTCATGCGATAGCGAGGATGAAAAGATGTAAGGAATTTGGACCGGGCACGGTCCTCTTGCCAGGAGAATAAGCTGAAAAAATGACGACAGCCACAGCTCAGAGATACGGTAGTTACTGCAGGGCGGTTCCCCCTCAGAGATCGACCACGGACCTGTGCGGTGAAGTTACTACGGAGAAAGGTCCGGGCGTCCGTTGGCCCGGGCTGTTGCCGTGCTCGCCATCATCGCCATCGCTGTGGCCGGAGCTAGAGGCTGGTTGGAATATTGCTGATTGCCGAAGTTGAGATGAACGGGAAACTAGACGAACGCCTTGGGGGAGATTCTACCAGTAAGACTGTGTTGTTTCTAGATCAATCCCTCTCGTGGTTTAGCTCGACTAGCACACCACTCTAAATGTTCCATGGTTGTACGGAGGAGGCGCCGTCTTGACTTAACGCTAGCAGCCCAGTGGCCTCTGTGCTTGGATGAAACTGTAACATGATCTCAAGTCCCTGCTTGGCGTGTTGGTCCAAGGGGGTGAAGATACCTGGGTGGGAAACGGCATGGCGGATCTAAAACGTGATTGCGATCTTCCCACCATGTACAGATGTGTCAAGCCCCGTGTTTGAGAGTGTTCGTAGGGAGCTATTTGCTTCGAAGATGGGCTGAATGAGACCCAACGGTGAACCTGCATTTTAAGGGCGGAGGCGGAGGCGGAGGCGGAAAGGCGTTGTACAACATGCTTTTTCTTGATGGGACCTGGATTCTGGATGGACAAAGCGAGCTGAGACTGGTGGGGGGGTTCAAGCTAATGTGGTACGGAACGCAGGCACGCTTGTACTGAACACAAACTGAGGCACTACATAAATAGTTATCACTTATCCACAGCCAACACAATCTAGTATGCTCGGTTCCACGGCCGTGGCGAACGGTTGGTTCCTGGGCCGTTGACATGTGCGTCGTGCTGCGTTGCGAAGACAAGATAAAAGCCCACGCTTGGATCCCCTTACCGTTGGGCGTTGGCTCATTCCTCGGACCGGGACCCCGGAGGGGGGGGTTCCTAGGGGAAGCTGACCCGGCTGCAGCCACCGAAGTCGACAGTCATAGCGAGAGGCCATCGTGCTGTGTTGACTAGGTCTGGGGAGATGGGATTCAGATTGGCTCCACGACCACCGTTAAGTGGCTGGCGGATCTCTAGCATTCCGTGGATTGGTAGCGGCATATTGGTGTGCCTGGTACGGGGTATTGTGCCATGCTGTGCCAAGCTGTATCCGCCCACCTACGTACCAAATGTAGCGTTGCATTTGTGCCCATATTGCTTCTCTTTGAATGTTTCTGAGCGGGGCGTATCCGGCGGGCCAAGGAACGCAGTGTGGACAATAAACACATTCACTTTTAGCGGCAGGAGGAAGCGTGCATTTACTTGCTGGAGTGTTGATTCTAAGTTTTTCGGCGGCTGCTCAAGAGCGGAGGGGGAGAGAGGGGGAAGTGAAGGATAACCAAACAAGGGTAATGTAGCTCTGGGGGTGATTTAGTGGCGCGGAGGTCGATTTCTTTCAGATCCGCCCATCCATCGCAATCGCAAACCAATCCAGGCCGTCGATTTCACATCCTGGCCAAATCCCACGTCGTCTTGTGTACCACCATCCTTGATCCAGGAAAGATTTGATAGGTAAGGGCGGCACGAAGAAGTTTTCAAGATGGGGTTTCGTTTAGGGTCGCCACAACGGCAGATGAAATGTTGGCAAACTCATTGCTTGTCCCGGGTTTGGTTACGAGCTAGCCTGGCCGAGAGCTTGCCCATGGGGGTTTTTCGCCTCCGTTGCGCGTTACCAAGCCTCGTGCTAACTGCACGAGGTTACGAATACAGTACGGCATGTATGCATCCAGAGGAGAGGCAGCATTATACTCCGTACACAGTTGTCCCTTTGTCATTTTCTCCTTGAGAGGTGGTCAGCGAAATGGACGGCCTCGTCTTAGTGATTACTCAACTGCCAATGTCAACATGGCGGAAGCAAAACTCTCTTCCAAGCTGCCATCCCGTCACTTGATGCCGAATCATCATCATCCTCGCTTGGGAAACCTTCCAGACCCGCTAAAGACGCTGTCTTTCATGGTGGAGGTTGGGTGGCGGACCAAGCCTTTCCCCCCCCTCCTTGACGATGCGGAGAAATTTTTCAGCCTCCGCCTTTCCTCGCCGGCCGGATCCAGCCATGTGCTCAACAAATCGTGATATCCCATTATTACCGAAGATATTGAAGGAAAATCACTCTTGCGATCTCGGCCTCGACTGCATCTCCGTCGTGCGCAGATAGTTGCACGCTGCTCAGAGAGATGTATGCTTGTCTCGCGTCAGCGATCATCATTCTTTACCCCCAAACTACCCACGGGGCTGGGCGCCACACGCCACCGACCGACCAGGTCTGGTTTGGGTGTGGTTTGGTGAGTGTGTTTTCGTCTTGAGGCGTCTCTAGAGCCTCTGGACCCTGTCTTTCCTGTCCATGGAAAATTTCGTATGTGATTGTATGAAGTAAAGACTTGAATCAGTAAGCAAACGAACATGCTAGGGCTTGAATTTGAGGCTTGAAGAGTTTTCGGGCTCTATCCCTCATTTCGCTGATGCCGAGTAAGTTCTTACAAGCCTGTTCACTTGGCCAGGATATAATGTACGAGGCATGTACTTCGTATGTATACGGGTAAGTCATACAGTAGTCTAGCTGTTAAAGTACTCGGTAAAAAGCTTACATGCAAGGTAAAGGAGATGATAAAAAATTTCCCAACAACTTACCAAAAGTTCGCTTGAGATGTCGAGAGATTGCCGGGCTGGGTGAGGAGAAAGCCCGAGTTATGGCCATCAACCTCGGAGCCTCGTTTTCCAGTGTCTCGTGTGCCAGCCCAGACAGGTCCTGCCCATAAGTTAGGTCCAGTGCCGTCCCCACTCACTACAGCCAGTCACCTACAGAGAATGGTAACCTACCGCGGGATGGGCGGGCTTGCCAAGTAGCGGGCATGGGTGCAAGGTTTTGGTTGTGCACAGGTGGGTTCTTTTGGTGTGGGCGTGTGAGTGGGAACGTCGATATCGTGCCCGTCCCCGTCCCCCGTGCCCCGTCCCCCGTCCCCCGGGCCACGGCCTCGTGCGCCTCGTGCCCCCCGTCCGACCTTCATTGACCAAAGCGTAGGGCTCTGGCGGGTTCCAGCGTCCCAAGGTTGCTCCTGTGCGTAGCCCACGAAGTAATTACTGTATTTGTCCGCAACGTGCATAGGTTCCGCTGCCGGCGTCATATTTGATGTCGGTGGTAAAGTCAACTGAGTAATGCCATGCACCTCCTCGCAGGGAGCGTCTGCTGCACCTCCACCACCGAGCCTACTACTTACTACTGCACGCACTGGAGGGAGTAGCTCTAATAACCTCTAACCTCTAATTCCCTTTTTCCTTGTGTCGACCAACGACGTTTCTTCTTTTCCATCTTCCTCCCCCTTCTTCCATTCTTCCATTTCTTCCATTTCCCGTTGGCTTCCTGTCTTGCAGTCGCGTTAACTTCCTCTCCCCTCCCTCGCCTCCGAAGTACGTAGTAGGTACTATAGTATACTACTCCCCATTTTATTTCCCCCATCCTCGCCTCTCTTCACGGGTTCCCTCCTCCTTCAATCCCCATCACAGACAAAATCTAAAGATATTTTTTGGAAACAAAATTTTTAATACTACCCTGCACTGCACTGCGCTGCGCTGCGCTGCACTCGCACTTGCACTGCACCTTCCTCTCTCTGTACCGCTCGGTAGCCCCTCCGGTCCGGTCCAGCCCAAGGCCCGTTTCGGATTGCTCTTCAAGGTGTCTCTACGTGGGTGGACTCACTTTTTTGGCCACTGTCTCTGGTCATAATCTTTACTATTTGCCTGTCTTGAGCATACTCAACTCAGACACACGCCCTGACGCCATTTACTCTGGCGCCACCTGCTGGCACCCACCCGCTCACCTATCTTTCCCGCCTACTGTACTTGCTCCCGTCGATTTCCGGGTTCCCTCATCCCCGCCCGTTCCCGCTTCTGAGCTTCCGCTCCTGTCAAAGAACTAAATCGATCTCCGATTTTCGCCTCACTCACGCACTTCACTCTGCTTTTGCGACTTCGCCATCGCACAAGATCGACACTGTCGTAGTCTCGCCTGTCTCATCTCGCTTCACCTCGCTCGCAGCTGTCGCACTTTCGACACTCTCGGCCATTCATACCTACGCCGCTCACGCTTGCGACCGTTTTGCAACAAGTCGGCCTTCTAGAAGCTTGACTTCTGAGCCCCCTATGCGAGGCTGATCGCAGAACCACCCCAGCTAGGGTGCCCACCTATCCTATCGCCCGTCTGGGCCTATACATACTACCGTGCCCGCTACCTCCATCTTATCTTCGTCGATCCTTTTCGCGTTTTCACTTGCGTCGCGCAGAGACAATTACCTGTCTGCGCAGCTGGCCCTTTTGGCTACTTGATTTCTACACCGGGGAATGAGGTAGGTTCTTTACTCTGCATTACAACACACCCGAAACCGCCTCCGCACTACTGCATCCGCTTTCGCGTTCGAGCCCCCCATACGCTCTGGCTTGAGCATTACCGTCTCGCTTGCTCGTCGCCCGACCTCGTCGCAACCGCAACTTCAGATTCTCTGCTCTGTAATCGCGACACTACTCCTCGTCGATACTTCCCGGCCATCACTTCGGCGCATTAGACGCCGCGAACCTGCGTCCCTGGTCCCACCACCGCTTCATCCTACTCCGCTTATATCCTCCGTCCCATCCCCCGTCCCCCGTCTCCGTTTCTCCTGCCGACTTTCTTCGTCCTGCCTTGGCCTTATTCCCGACTGACCACCATGGCCACAGCGCACATGGCCGTCAGAACTGAGACGCTTCCGCCATTAACCTCTACGTCGACCCCTACCCGCGAGTCAATGGGTGCTCGTGTCATCCCCATCCCTACGCCGACTATCAAGATGTCGCCTCCAGCTCCTGGTGATCCCATGGAGATCACCTCTCCTACTCCCTCGTCTACCACCAACCACAACTCCGACTCCGATGCCAATGGCAAATCTAGCGACCCCCCGAAGACCTCCTTGGCTGGCGACCCGTCCACTGCCAATAACTCTAGCAGTAATAATGCAAGCAACAACTCCGCAACCGCCGGCAACAACTCGACTAGTCTCTCGGCCAACATGCCCGCACCTCCTCCTGCCGCCGCGGCCGCCGTTCACCAGCCTAAGATCGTCCAAACGGCTTTCATTCATAAGCTCTACAAGTGAGGCCCCGACCCCCCCTTGTATTAACATTAGTTGCTAAATGTATCGCAGCATGCTGGAGGATCCCAATATTCAACACTTGATTTCTTGGTCTGCGAGCGCTGAGAGCTTTGTTATGTCTCCCTCAGCCGATTTCTCCAAAGTTTTGTCGTACGTCCAGCAACAACTCTAACTTCCTGTGAATGTCACTGATCATCCTATAGACAGTACTTCAAGCACACTAATATCTCATCTTTCGTGAGACAGCTGAATATGTACGGCTTCCACAAAGGTTAGTATACCCTGTTGAGTCATGAGATAACATTCGTGCTCACTACTATTAGAACGTGATGTGTTTCACACGGGAAACCCTGATACAACTCTTTGGGAGTTCAAACATGGCAATGGAAATTTCAAGCGCGGCGACCTTGTTGGCCTACGCGAAATCAAGCGTCGTGCTAGTCGCCATGCCCTTGTCCACCGCGAGAGCAATTATTCCAAAGCCGCCACGTCGCAACCAGGTACACCCGCCGAACCCGTCCCTATTCCTCCGGATAGTGGCGACGGACGAGTAGCGAGCATCGAACACTCCCTCTACGATTTGGGTACTCGCTTGCAGCGAAGTGAAGAAAGTGCCCACTACATGCACGTTAAAAACCAAGCAGTAATGGAAACCTTGAGTCGACTGCTTCACTTCAATCAGGAGCTGTCCCGGGCCGTGATATCTCTGGTCCCTACAGATAGCCCTATTTCCCGTGACGGTATGTTTCCCTGACGTGACAATTATATTTGCTCTAGCTGACATCCACCAGTAATGAACTTGCAAAGCGAGATGCAGAGACAGGCCGATATGATCCGTACGCTTGACGAACCACAGGAACCGCCTTACACCGGCCGACAGCAGTATTTTGCTGGCGTTGATAACGCTCCCGTGTCCCCGAGACAGCTTGCGCAAGACGATCAGCGAAGAGGCACGAACCTGGCCGTTCCTCAGGCACGAGGCCAGAACTTTTATCGCCCGCCAGTCCCATCCAACCTTTCTGTCAGCACCCGGAGACCTTATGGGTCGATCAGTGGCAGTAGCACCTCACAATCGTCGCCCCTACGCACCGTACCCCCACCCCCTCCGCCCGCTGCTCCCCATCCTCTCTCCAACGTGGAGCCTTCTCCAGGAAGTCTAGCGCGGCGACACACTGCTGCCGATATAAGAGCTCATGGGTGGCAACCAGGACCATCTCCTTTCTCGACCAACGCTCCCTCCGCCGCCGCCGCACCTTGGCCTTCATCCCCAAGTCGTGTTGCCCCTGAGGATCAGCGAATTCGAGATTCACTATCTTCATATTCGTTACAGACCGCTTCCCATGCCCATCCCCACTCGAGACCAACCACGCCCCCGCCTCCATTTGCTAATGGCGGTTCCGATACCTTTGGGAGCTGGAATTGGGGCTCTGCAGCCAATCGTGAAAATAAGAATCTGGCTGTTAAGGATCACTCGGCACCACCAACAAGGAGAGGTAGCATGGCTCATATTCTGAATCCGAGCGATACTGCCGAGCACCCAGATGAGGATGAGGACCCAAGAGAGGACGACAGGAAACGCCAAAGGGTGCAGTAGAGGCTGATCTATGTCAACCGATGAGGACGTACCTAAGCATGGTGGGTTCACCCACTTCACAAGAAACCTCTATGCCACAAGAAGTGGACAGCTCGATATCAGGGTACTGGACACCCAAATCACGAGTGTCTTTCATCTATCCTTATAGGTTAGCTTAGCCATGAATTGGCCGTAATTTTTTTCATTTTGGGTTACATAGGAGGACTTCTGGATACGGAGGCATTCTCGGGACATGCGATAGTTATTCGCATGAAAAAGTTTCTCGCCACGTGCCGCGGGCATGGCGATTTTGGAGTACAGCATTGGGTGGCTAGACTTTTGGCTGGGAGGCTCACATCATTTATTTGCACATAAGACCATTCACCTGCTCGAGGTGGATATTCCTTCACTTTTCTTGTCCTCAGTCGAAATTTTTCGAAGGCTTGTTGCCGAACACGAAATCATTTACACGCCTAGGAACCATTTTTTTGTTATTTGAGCCGGCGCCATAAGGAGGCGATAGAGCTGTCGGGAGCGCTGGGTCAAGAGCTGGAACTGGGTTATCAACTGGATCCATGATGACCATGTGTATTTATTAAACGCTTAGGTCCGTGATGGAAATGATACCTGTACGGGAGATATGAATCAACCTCAATGTTTTGGGGGATAGATGATTTGCTGCTAGTCGTGGTTTGATGAATATGCGCTTTGTATGACCTGTTTGTTCCATGATGGCTATTGTACAAGTACCAATATAGACTTTATTACTCCTGTGAATGCATAACCTTTTGTTTCTTCTTCTTTTTGTTCTTCTTCTTGCGTTTCTTCTTGTTGCTCTCGTCGCCCTCGCTCTCATTCTGGGCAACGTCCTCCTTCGATGCTTTCACTTCTGGGGTATCATGATCCTCCTCGAGCTCGCCTGTGTTACCATCCCCCATATCCGCATCCACATTCGCATCCGCAATTTTCGCTACCTCCTCCTGGTCTTTGGCAACCTCTTTTCTCGGCCTCTTCCTCTTCCCTAGTGCACTACGCCCGACCTCATCCTCACTTTCGCTCTCAACCTTCTTCCCTTTCCCCGTTTGTTCGATCCGTCCCTTCTTCCCGCGCAACATCCTCTCCTCGCGAACATTCCCCGGCCTCCCTGCATCTTTAGCCTCGGGTACGTAGCCAACGCCTTCGTTTGGTCGCGACCCGCGCAGCATGTCGTCATCGTCTGATGGAAGCGCGTGCCGCCTCCGTCGTTGCTGTTGTTGTTGCGCATCTGCGGGGGAATGGCGTGTGAGGTTCATGGTTTTGAGGACGGAGGATTGGGAGGAGAGGAGCATGGATATGCGATTTGAGAGCGCGGCGCGATTGGCGGCTAAGGGGAGGGGAGGTGTTGGATCGGGAGGCATGGCTGTCCTTTTGTGGTGGGCTCTGTCTGAGATGCGGGCTTTGTTGGAGAGGAGCTAGAGATATATGATTCTTGAGGGTAGTAGATTACTTCTGGAGGGATTTAAAAAAGTTGCGACGAGCGCGCAATGGAAGATTGAAGAATTGGGGTTGGTGATGCTTGTTTCGTTGGTCTGAAGAATTTCACATGTTAAGCTCGAATTGGGCGGTTCCTTATCTTATCAGCTTCAGCTTGTGTAAGGGGACAAGATACTAGACCCGAGGATTTAGCGGGTCCTACGAGAATGGAACGACATTTACATTCCATGTTGGGTGGGCTGGCGGAAGTACGACTACTTGGTATAATTATAGAGTAGGAAGGAAGTTTGTTCATTCAGGAGATAAAGCCCAAGAATACATTAAAATTAAATCAAAATCTAATCCAATAATTGCCTTGGGCGGTTTCGTGGTGGTAATGCTGGTGTTAGTCGTCATAAGTCGTTATATGCCCATCCTTTTGTCATGCGATGCTGTGTTCTCCCAGCTGTATTTTGTTTCATCAATCCCCCCTCTTTCGCTTTTTGTAAGTCTGAATTTATATACTGCCTGCTGTATCTCGAAGGCTAAGGATGTAAGGCAGATCTGTCGATTCGTGCCGTGTTGCTAAGCGTATGACGGACCCTGAACTGCCTGAGGCCTTGGATCTCAAGCTTGACTTAGATGATTGGTTACTGAGGTAGTGGCGTCGTGTACTTTGCGCTATACTGTGGACGCTGGCTTTGTGTGATATTGCTCCTGATTTCCCGCTTCGTAAACTATTTGGCGCAGTGCGGTACAGATTCCACGTGGTGGTCGAGGCTTGCCGCCTAGCCCTCCGCCTTGAGCTGCTTACGCTGCCGCTGTCAGAGCGAGACAGGTTGCTACGAGGTGTTCCGGGGTTTGTTTCCGGGTGGCCATCGTAGTCTGCGTTACTTGATGGAGACGATGTATCCTCTTCTTCCTCTTGATCTTCATCCAGAATGTCTGGGTCGAAGGGTTCCATGGCCCGCAAAATCTCAGCAAACAGGTGCATCAGTTCTTTGAACCGAGGGTTGGAGATGGGTCGAGTTGAGAAGCGCGCATATTCGTAATGTGACAGAAATTTTGTCGTAGTTACGTCCATTTCCAGTACTCCTAAGCTTGCAAGATGGACGATATAGTCGCGAAGGCTCATATTGGCGGTTCGCTGCAGGAGAGCTACGGCATCGGCGTCTAGGATAGGTGGTTCGGATTGCGACGTCGGATCTGGAGGCGCCAAGGTCAGGGCTTTGCCTTCGATGAGATTCGGTAACTCGGAGAGGACTGTCGTGTATTGTAAATTAGGTATATCTGGCGAGGTTGGTGATGCCCAGCCATTATGCTCGATTTCACCCCACACCGCTGGTTGACGGGGAAGGTTCACAATGGCATCCTCAGCAGCGATACCAGACTCAGCCACGCTTTGTTTGGATCGCGACCTTATCGGCTCGTTATAGTCTGGCCCATCGTCGGTCTCAAGCCTCGGTCGTGATGTATATGCAACGCTGGCGCTTCGACCGAGACCAGCACTGATCATTTTGTACACGGCGGAGCGCACATCGCCCTTTTCGATGGGCACCCAGCCCTTGGGAATGTTGTCTAACTCAGTCTTATTGATGTACAGACGTGTGAAGAAGACGAAGGTGACGATAACAATGGCGGCGGTATACACGGCGGCGATGATCCAAACATTGTAACGCTGATGGTTATGGACGGAGCGCTGGATAGCATCGGCGGGAGTCGCGACGAGGAGGCCAAGGAGGATAACATAGAGAAGTAAGTAAAGGGATCGGTAGATGATAGAAAAGACTAGGCGACGGTGAGACACGGGCGACGCCATGGCGGTGAGAATCCTCGTGGCTCTGGAATGAGGGAAGAGCCGCTCTCAACGCAAAGGAGGAATGGAGAGGCGTAAGCGTGATCGCCTTGGAAGAAAGTCAATGAAAAATAGAGATGTAAGAGGACGCATAGTTAAGACAGGTAAGGATCCATGGGATAATGGCCTTTGGTGTTCGTGGTTATCCTGGAGGCTGGTGCATCTTCGCTGTAAGGGTATGGGATGGAGTCCTTCAACGTGCCATTCTTGGGTGAAGGAGGTTGGGAGGAGGTGGTGTCGCCCCAGATGCCATTTTGGGACTCCTCCAAAGCTAAAAGAGACCATCCTAGTTATATAGTGCGTTATGAGACAAATACTGTATCCACGCACTGTATGGTATGTATAATTCCGCAACACACATACCTCTGGGCGTTTACCTTGTGTTCAATCACTTGACGAGGGAGCATTTATCTTGATAAATCTAAGTCTAAGAAATACCCGATGGTTAGGAAAGCTCCGAGTATTACCTTGGCAGCAAGTCCGCTCCTAACCGTGGCTGAAATGAACGTTGCGCTGAACATAGACTACATATTAACGCCTATTCACGATCTCGACCCAGGGTGGACTCTTCGTCTCAGTCCATAATAGCAACGTTCCTTTCCTGCATCGAAATGCTCGAGAGTTTCTCCCCTCGGATTCGCTGCTGCGTTTATCGATTCCGTCATTTTGGGGTTCCCCCGGGCAAAGCAATGTCGTTTTGCATAAGCATAAGGAGCTTTCTAAAATTCAGTTTTAGGTGTATAATACATTCATTAATACATTCAATATTCCCCATGTTTTCTTATCTGTTTGCTGTTACTATTGCCGCACCTGTTTCATCTCAACATCCTTGCTGTCCTTGCTCTCAGGAGTAGTCGCCGCCTCCTTGGCGTGTCTAACATCCGCCAGCGTCAGTCTCAGATCGCTGCTATAGGGCTCAAACTTGGTCACCACTTGGTCCAAGCCTGACCTCAGCGCCTTCAACACCTCGTCCACCTCAGGGCAATCTCGCTTGGCCTTCACATCGGTCCAGTGGATGGGGAAGGACAGTTTAAACGCCTCTAGCTTCTTAATCACCGACGTTAACGTTCGGATGATGCTGGGAACATCTCTGTGGACATTTCCAAACTGATCCTCAGCCAGACTGTGCACCGACAGTTGACACAGAACATGAATGGCGTTGATGAGAAGAGTGGGTTCAGCGTATGGTGTACCTAACACAGCCGCAGTAAACTGAGTTTTGAAGTCGTGTTGGAACAGAGCAGCTACTGAATCGATCTTCATAAGGCTAATGGTCCAATGCTCCAATTGGCCTTTCAAGTGCTCAGGAGAAACCATCTCCTGCTGCTCTTTGCTCAGAACCCGGTCTTTAGCCTCCTTGAAAGTTTTCTTGGCCAATGGGCTCAACTTGGAGGCAGGCGTAGAGCCAGGTGAGCGAGCAACCTGGCCGAAACCGCGCATAGTCTTGGAAGAGGGTTTGTTGTTGAACACAGGGTCATCTCGGAGAGGTGCAGACACGCGCTGCTTGGTCTCAGCAGTTGGTGGCGCAGGGGGTGGCGCAGGAGGTTTTCCGTAATTATCGATCCGTGTCTCAACAGCCTTGACGACTTCCATACAGATGGCGTAGACTTGCGACCATATAGGACCGTCTTTGCGATCAATATCCTCGTATATGACCTTTCGTCGGGTCTCAAAGCCTTGAGCAATGTAGGCCAGCTCCCACATTGCGAATGACTATGAATTGTTAGTGACCATGGATTGTCCAAGACAATGACCAACATACCTTGATGGAAAGCTTCTTGCTTTTTAGACCGTTGAGGATGCTACCATTGGGATCCTTGGACTCAGACGTAAGGGGGTTGCCATTCTTGAGAGGTTCCTTAACCATAAACGTGGAGAAGGCCAAGTTCCCAGCGTTCCACACAAAGTGAATGAGAGCTCCCGCCTCGAGGCATCGAAACAGCACATAAATGTCGAATGGCCAACGAGGAGGAGGCATGTTGCTCTTGGGTAGGTTGTAAAACATGCGAAAAAATATCAAGGCCCAACTCCAAATGAATGATCGCAGGAATGTGACGTATAGGAGGAACGATAGTGGGAGAGCAGCCACAGCGCCAGTCGCGGATTGGTAGGCCACAGTGGGTAGCTCTTTTAGGACCAACTTCAACGAGTCTCCCGGGCTAGTGGAGTTGATTTCATCCTTGCTCTTTGATAGTCCCAGCACAAGGCGGTCTACGTCCTTTCTATAGTGGTGGAACGTCTGCAAGATCGCGCACGAAACCAAGTAGGTCATCAAGAAAAGAGGTCGCTCGTTCAATCGCGGACGATCGCCCATAAAGTAGGTAATCCAGCTCAAGTTGGTGTCCTCGGGAGCAGACCAGAGGAAGACATGGCTAAATAGCAAGCTCGAGAAGCCATACCAGAAACCCGTCTCGTATGTCTGAAACTTCGTCAAGTAAGCGTTGAGGGTCTGGACGCCAGGACCGGTCGTTCTGAGGCCGACATGGTAGCTAGCAATTCGGAGGACGAGAATCGCAAGACCGCAGGTGAAGATGAAAGCCGTTCGCACACCGACACGACCGAGAGGGAACCAGGCCCAAATGACTGTGAAGCTAAGTTAGCACTCGCGCATCGGCACACAAAGAGAACGGCGACGCACATGAGCTCCAGCTATCGAGCAAGACAGCCTCGACATAGGACACAGTCAGTAACACAGTTGCTGTAGAAGTGAATCGCCTATGCAAGGCTGGTTGAAGGAAGTCCTTGTAGGGAGCCTTTCGAACTGCGGCCGCCATTTCCACAGCGCATAGTCGGGGGGTTGTTGGTTGGTTGGTTGGTTGGAGGAGGACGGACACTACAGAAAGCCCATGTAAATAAAAATCCAGCCAGCAACGAGATGCGCCAAACAAAGCTGCGTGAAGCTAGGCTGCTGCTATCATCACGTGGTGATAGAGCTGGCCCACTTCTGCGCAGGGGTATCAGGTCCCACTAGATTCTGGTTGGCTTGCGATTGTCGCGCTCCAATTACGTATGTCTCAGCAGAAGCCGGTTTGATATGGAACCTCAGCCACCCTCGGCAAGGCAGCAGGTGACTTGACCTACGATACACTATCAAATTCCTCCCAGACGATCACCATCGCTACTGTCGTCCAAAGCGCTGTTTATATCGCATCGCGCAGTCATTTGCAATCGCACGCTCCTTAGAAATTCTTGATTCCGCCACCATGTCATTCGATCAGCTCTCCAACCTCGAGTCCGGCCGGCGCGGGGGATACACTGACGACCCAGCCTTCCAAGAGTTGCAGTACGATCTCAAGAGCAAGCTTCAGGCACTCCTGAGCAGCAACCGCAAACTCGCCAACGATGTTAATGTGTTGGGCACTAAGAAGGACACTCCGCGCCTCCGTGAGCGGGTTCATAATAGCATGGACAAGACCCGCGACATGTGCAGGGAGATTGGTGAAGGAGTAAAGAGGCTTCAGACTTGGGAAGACCTCACTGTACGTTCTACCGCTCTTCATCTACTTTTATCAATTCGCATGCTAATGTACCCCACAGAAACAACAAAAATACGAACAGACCAAAGTCTCGAGCGACTTCCAGGCCGCCCTCCAGGAATTCCAAAATCTCCAGCGCCGAGCCCTCGAGAAAGAGCGCGCCTCCGTCACAGCCGCCCGCGCCGCTCAAGAATCCGAAGGCCATGGCGAAGCGCAATCCGGCGCACCTCTGGAGCAACTACAACGACAAGAGCAGATGCCCCAGCTGGCCGATCAGGACGAGGTGGACTTCCAAGAGGCTCTCATTATTGAGCGTGAGGAAGAAATCCGAAACATCGAGCAGGGCGTCGGTGACCTGAATGTTCTCTTCCGACAAGTGGCGCAAATTGTTGGCGAGCAGGGCGAGCAACTCAACTCGATTGCGGACAATGTGGAAAGCGTGCGTGACGACACCAGGCAAGCCGAGATTGAGAACCGTCAGGCAGCTCGATATCAGAAGGCCGCTCGCAATAAGAGCTGTTGCCTGCTACTCATCCTGGCAGTCATCCTCACCATTGTTATTCTTGCTATTGTTCTCGACTAAGACGGAGCGTTTTCTTGTTCTCATCATAAGGCGGGTTTCTTTAATTTCTTCATGGGGCGTCTATGGGAGTTTTTTCTAAGAATACAGAGCTTTGAAGAGATGCATTATTTTTGTACATACAGACAAGGGGATAATAATGATGACGCCTTCCCCCTTTGAAATATAACTTGTCATTCTTATCTTCTCTTCGTTTTAACCTTTGAGAAATTGCCAGCCATGTGGTTTGCTTTCTTTTACCACGATTTTCGGTTTCTTGCTAGGAACAAGCCGGTTTAGAAGGACCTCATTCATACTAGAGAGGCCGAAAGAGGACGCCCAGTAGAGAAATATGGCGCTAGGAAGGTCTGCGAAGAGGAGAGGGAAGGCAGGCACCATAAGCATGATCCTACCAAAGACTGTTTGAAGTCTCGTCAACGCAACAACTTGGTCGTTCGGGGGCTTTAGTGAGAGCAGCGCCCTAATATGATCCCCGGACATCCTTCCCCATGTATTCCAAACCAGGATGCCTGTACAGATGAGCGGTAACCCAAAGTAAGGGTCCGCGCTACTCAGGTCCGTAAACCAAAGGCAACCTCCCTCCATTAAAGATGAGTCGAACATGCTGCTTGCCGATCCTAGACTCGAGACAGAAGAACCTGAGTTATCTAGGCCAACTGTCTGACTGATCCATCCTAGAGGAGCGCCACACTTCCGACGAAGAGCTTCAGAGATGGTAACAAAAGGAACGATACCGAGTAACGGAGCGAAGCCCTTGAATCTCTGGACCCCCCAAGCCTTGTAGATTCTACGCCGCGACTTCTCGGTGCTGCCAGCTATTCGCAACCTCTTTATGTGTTCGGGTAATTGAGTTTGTTCTCTGGTGATTTTGATTGTATGCCGTCGAGCCCATGCCATAACCAAAGGGTTCAACTCTTTTCTCTTCTCTCGAAGGCCGGCGACATAATACTGTAAAGGGAATCTAAAAGTTGCGTTGACGCCGACAGCCAGCAAGGGGATAGCTAGATACCACGGGACTCCAAGATTGGCATGAACCCAACTGAAGGCGAAGGCTGTTGACTGAATAGTCTCACCAACGACGGCGCTGACATGAATATCTCGCCGGCCGGGCGCAATTGGCTTAGGCTGGGAAAAGCTGGCACCGGTAGACGATGACGAAAGAATGGCGCCCCGGTAACCCGCGGCCCCCGTCAACGAGGGCCTCGCATGGGGCCTTAGGGAGTGGGCTATGCGTGGAAGAAGCGACATCGTTCATCCATTGCCCGTGCGATGACGGGAGGAGGACCGAGTATCAGGCGATCAATCGTCGAAGCCGGTGGGTGGATGAGTTGAGGCTGATGATGCGACCTGCTGATGAGACTCAATTGTCCAGTGAGTTTGCTTCCAAGAAAGGTGGGGCTGGTGATATGGTTAAAGCGCTCGACATATGCTAGAGCTACAGGGCACGTTCTGTGGATACAGTGGCCGTTGGTCCTTGCAATATGCGGTCTTTCAGCGGTCCTGCAGCGCTGTGCCAAGGGTCCTGGGACTCGACCCCGCTATTTCAATCCGCAGGTCCTCCGTACTGCCTCTTATGGACAGCTTGGCTTGGTGCTGGACGTCAGGAACTGCAAGCTGTCCAGCCGCCGCCAACGCGACGTCACCCCATCATCTCCAATCTCGTATCTTTCTTTCTCCTTCCTCCCCCTTGATCACTACCTTTGGAATAACTGCATATCCCAGCTCAACTTCCGCGAGCCTGGTTCGATTCTCGTCCTTTTAGATGGTGCATTCCGGCACCATATTCTTCTAGCTTGGCGCCTGCGAGGCGAGAATCTCGCTCCTCGACCATCACTTCCCTCGACCTGAATCCGCTCCCCTCCATGTCCCACGACGCCTCTGCGATGCCTCCCGGCAGCCCGCCCTCGCCTGGTAACGAACTTCAGACTTCGACCTCCGTTATAATACCTCTGCTATGCCTGTCGCCGCTGTTTTTCCTATTAGCCGGCACACTACTCTTCCGTCTTCTCGGTCGTATTCTCGGATGGTCGTTGCGAAAGAAGACAGAGGGCCGCCGGTCCCAACTCCTTGTCGCCATGACCGAACAGGACAAGAAGGCTCGTGAAGCTGATTCCAAAGGCACCTCGGCTCCAAAACTAGTGTTCGATGTCGACGATAAACTGGGAAACACCTTGAAAGCACAAAAGAGCTGGAGCGGCATTGTCGGCTTTTTCCATCCTTTCTGGTATGTTCGCCTCCATCTCCCCCACAGCAATCAGTTTGCTGATGTGAGACAAGCAATGCGGGCGGTGGTGGAGAGCGAGTTTTGTGGGCGGCTATTCGTGCGACACAGGACCGTTGGCCCAATGCTAAGTGTGTTGTTTATACGGGCGATCATGAAGTGACAAAGAGCGACATTCTACATCGAGTCAAGGTAAACCATAAAATCCATTCATGCGACCTATTATAACCGTGTTTCCAGACGAGATTCAACATTGAGCTTCATGCGCCTACCATCACTTTCCTGTACCTCTCCAAGAGGGATTGGGTTCTCCCTTCCACCTGGCCACGATTTACTCTCCTCGGCCAATCCTTGGGCTCCATTCTCCTCGCTTGGGATGCCTTCTCGCTTCTGGTTCCTGACATCTTCGTCGACACCATGGGCTACGCTTTTGCCCTCGGTTTTTGTAAATACCTGTTTCCTAAGGTCCCAACTGGTGCATATGTCCACTACCCCACCATCTCTACCGACATGCTCGAGTCTCTCGACCCAGATTCTGCTGTAGGATCTCAGGGCGTCAATGCCGGGAAGGGCGTTGGTACCGAAGGTACTGCTAAGAAGATCTATTGGCAGCTCTTTGCCCGTTTTTACTCATGGGTCGGCTCCTCTGTCGACGTTGTCATGACGAATTCTAGCTGGACCCAAGCACATGTTACTAGCCTGTGGGCTTCCGGTCGCGGCGAAAAGTGCAAGACTGATCCCATTGTCGCTGTCTATCCTCCGGTCGCTGTTAAGGAAATGGAACAGGAGGTTGAGGTCTCAGAGGAGAGCGAAAAGAAACGCCTGCCTGTCATCGTCTATATCGCTCAATTCCGTCCTGAGAAGAACCACCAACTCATCATCCAGTCATTCGCTGAGTTTCTAAAGACTAAGAGTGAGGCCTCGAGGGATGCGCGATTGGTATTGATCGGCAGCGTGCGAGATGATGGAGATTCGAAGCGAGTGTATCAACTGCGCCTGCTTGTCAATGAGCTCGGTATAAAAAATCGGGTGGATTTCCACCTTGATGCTACTTGGCCTGAGATTCTCGAGTGGCTAAGGAAAGCCTCGGTGGGAGTTAATGGCATGTGGAATGAACATTTTGGTATTGGTGTTGTCGAATACCAGGCCGCTGGTCTCATCTCGGTCGTTCACAACAGCGGTGGTCCCAAGCTAGACATTGTTGTCCCTATAGACGGAGAACCAACAGGTATGCCTTATTTAAACCTTTTATTGGGTTATGTGCTAATTCTTGGGTAGGATTCCATGCCGCCTCTACGGAGGAATTTGCAGAAGGCTACGAGAAGGCCCTGTCTCTACCCAATCCTCTTGCTGTCCGCCTCCGAGCGCGCGAGTCGGCAAAGAGGTTCACGGAAGAGGAGTTTGCGAAGAAATGGACGATCCAGCTGGCGCGCTTGATCACTCTAGCGGCATAGACTTTTTGGCGTGTATGTTTGGTCAATGGGTGATAGACTCAGAGGATACCCCTTTTCTTTTCCTTTACATAGAGGACGACTTTATAGAGATAAGAGCAATTGATGTACTGCCTAGACAATTCACATTGTTATGTTGCTATTCGCTAGTATAGAGTGAAACTCGACCATGTAGTTCAATACAAGATCTATGCTCTAGATATGGGACATTACGTCTCCCTTACAGCGTAACCGCACCATGGTTCGTCTGTCGTTTATCAGCTGCTGCCTCGAAAAACCCATTGTGGTCCCTCGTGACCCCTTCAACGATACTCAACCCAGGAGCCACCCGGGTAATATTATGCCCATACTTCTCCTCGAGCTCTCGCACGCTCCTAATGGGAAATGTTTTCTCAACCAGGAGCGTGTTAGGCATGAGCTGATCATGCAGACGGGGCTCATCGACGGCGTCAACGATGCTGACGGGCTCGGAGATGATGCGCCAGACGACTTGTGTGGTGGCGGAGATGATGCGTGAACCACCTGCGGCGCCGACAGCGGCGAAGAAGGTGCCGTCGGGACGCTCGACAATGACGGGAGTAATGGATGAGAGGGGGCGTTTGCCGGGACGAATGAAATTGCTTTCGGAGGGTTCGAAGCCGAATTCGTTGCGGACGCCGGGGATAGAGAAGTCGTTCATCTCGTTGTTGCTGAGGCACGATATCAGTCAGGTGCATAATCCCGGGGGCGTAACAGGTGGAGTGGGCTTACAGAACAATACCAGTGACGTTGCACATGATCAGACTTCCAAACAGAAGATTAACAGTGGTAGTAAGAGATACAGCCATGCCCTCGTCATCAGCGGTGACGATATGTGAAGTGCCATGGCTATCAGGTTGATAAATCTTGTCAGGATCGTACGCTGTGACGTTCTGCGTGTGCTTAGGGTCAATCATCTTGCGAATCTTCTTCGCATTCTTCTTGTCGATCATCGCCGCCTGGTATTCATCAAGATTCTCGACAAAATCCGGATCACCCAGCTTTCCACGTGAAGCATATCCAAATCTCATAGCCTCAACATACTTATGCCAGAGATTATCATGCTCCTCATTCACATCATAGGTGTGAATCTTGTCGGAATCGTCCACATCTGAGTCCTGGGGGTTTCTAAAATCGTTGTTAGGCTGGGGAGGATGCTTCTCGTGACTGAAGAGCGTGTCTTTGGGTCCCCAGTAGCCATCCATTACATTCAGAATGTTGAGGACGATGGAGCCGCTTGCAGGAGCGCCAACGGTGTAGAGCTTGTGGCCTCTGTAAGTTGATTTTAGGACTGGGCGGGTCTTGACTTGGTAGTTTTTGAGATCCTCGAGGGTCATGGTGCCATTGCGGGCTTGGACGCTGGCAACGAGAGCCTCGGCTTCTCAATGTCAGAATCAGTTCTTCTTACATGTATGCTGTCTTCACGATTACTTACCGATAGGGCCTTCGTAGAAAGCATCAGCACCCTTCTCTGCTAAGGTCTCAAGAACCCTGGGCCATGGCCGTTAGCCGTTTTGTTTTACAAAATTATACTATCAACTATCTCACTTCGCATATCGGTTCCTAATAACGTTTTGTCCTTCTCCAATTATGTGCCCTAGCATTATATTAGTTTAATATTCGATAAAATACTAGTAGAGCCCGAAACAAACCGTCCTCAACGTAGTCTTCTGCCCAAGACGGGTCCTCAATCAGAAAATTCCCGTGAGACCCATTGATGACTTTGCCAATGTATCTCTGATAATCTTGATTCACTAGCGTTATGTATTAGGTCAAACTCTAGAAAATAAGGCAATTGACTTACTTGGGAATCCCTTGGCTCTAGCATGAGCCCCTTCTAACAAACGCTTCCAGGGCAGTTGCTACACACTATTAGCCGTTGGTGCCATTGTTAAGAGGGTCATTGGGGAGTCTGACACCGTATTTCTGGTGAGCATACCAAAGCCCGCGGACTTCTCCCGGAACAGCCACAGATAGTCCCCCTATAATACTCCCCTTGACGTTGCCTTGGTACATGTTCTCGTGAGCAGCCGCCGGGGCGGCCTCGCGGAAGTCTATAGCCTCATAGTTGCCATTTTTGTCGCGGACAAGCATGAAACCGCCACCACCAATGCCGGAATGGTAAGGGGCACCGACTCCCACACAGAAAGTGGTGGCAACGACAGCATCTACAGCGTTACCCTGCGCCGGTTGTTTTAGTCAGGGCCATTGGGTTTAGTTGATAGACTTACACCTTCGGACAGAATATCGCTTCCAATTTGGCTGCATTCTTTTGCTTCACTGGCAACACCTGCCCTGCTACCTTTGGGTTTGTTGAAGAGATGTTGGTCTGGTTCCCAGTTCTGAGGATATGGACTGGCGCGGGAGAGGTCTGAATGTAAAGACGTTGCGAGCAAGAGCTGCAAGATCCCGGGGTAAATTTGTAAAGGCTCTATTTAGCATTAGAATAATGTGGTATTATAAAATAGGAATATTACTATAAAATAGGAAGCATAGAACTCACTCATGATAGATGGATTTGTAAGCTGAAGGTTGGGTGAATTCACCCAGGGTTGCTATCAGTCAACTGATAAGAGGCCTTTGTTAGAATATCGTAGCAAGTCGGCTGGTATGACAACCAAAAGAAAAGCCCAAGGTGTAAATAGTCCGAAGCCCGCCGCGTAAGGCCAAAACTCCAAAAGGAAACAATGGAGATCGAAGCGTTGACGTGATCAGGACTATGGCCGATGTCCGGCGCGGCGTCTCAGACACCGTACATAAGTCCGCCCCGGTAGATGCAAATCGGGTCCTCGTGAGGTCCATCACCTGCCGCTCATAGGTATGTTGCCGGAGCCAATCAGAAGACCCGCGATTCTAGCGCGCCACCAATCATTGGCCAGGAAGTTTTTTGACTTGAACTTGCACAATCATTTTCATCACCCAGACTTATCATCAACGGTTCACTGAATTTGGAACAGATTTTTTTTAATGAAATTTGTGTGTAAAACAAACACAAAGTCATCTTTTCATCTATGAGGGCTTTGAGGTGTCTTCAAAGTATCCAAATTAGAGCTCGTCCTCAGGTCAACTTTCGCTCCTTCGCCTCTGCAGTCATGGCTTCGGCGACGACTGAAGCACCCGGGGTACTCAATAGCACCAACGGTAACAGTAACGCTCAAAATCGCCCACCAAAGAGGCAAAACCATGGGAACAACAAAGGGTGGAAGCAGAAGAAGACGAAGCGTGAGAGGAACATCACTGAGGGTTCGACTGAGGAAGTCCTCAAGTATGACATTGAAGCCCTTCTCGAGTCTCGCAGATCCGAGTCGCAAGATGCAAATGGCCAACAACAGGAAGATCTCCCACAAGAGGGTACCGAGACGGAAGTCGAAGTGCTAGAACTGTCATCCACTGGTGATGGTCTCGCCATGCGAACTGGATCAGACCAGGTCTATGTCGTGCCCTTCACCGTGCCTGGCGATACGGCAAAGGTCAAGGTCTACCGTCATTTGCGCCGCGAAAAGCAGACGCTCGCCGATTTTATCTCCATCGCTAAGCCCTCACCTCTGCGCGACGATGCCCGCATTCAATGCAAGTACTTTTCCTCCTGCGGTGGATGTCAATTCCAGATGCTCGACTATCCTGAGCAACTTCGCCTTAAGAAGCGCATCCTCGAAAAGGCTTACCAAAACTTCTCCAATCTCAACCCTACGCTCGTTCCCGCCATCCAGGATACCATTGGCAGTCCCCTCCAATATGGGTATCGCACCAAGCTTACTCCGCATTTTGACGGCCCTCCTGGTTTCCGCCCTAGTAAGCGCGGCAAGAATCCTAATGTTACCTTTGAGTCCTGCCCGGATATTGGCTTCATGCAAAAGGGCCGTCGCAAGGTCCTCGATATTGAGGACTGCCCCATAGGTACCAGCGCCGTGCGTCTCGGGATGGGGCGCGAAAGAGAGCGTATGCAGCGCGAATTCGCAGACTATAAGCGTGGCGCAACAATTCTCCTGCGCGAGAACACCAAGCGTTTCCCCAAGGACAGTGACGAGATTCCCCATGAACTACCCCCTTACACACAACGTGTCGAAAACGACACCACAGTCGACATCAAGTCGTGCATAACTGAATCCAAGGCCACAACCACTGAGTACATCGGCGACTACACCTTTACCAACCCCGCAGGCTCATTCTTCCAAAACAACAACTCTATCCTCCCTACCTTCACGAACTACATCCGCGAGCGCATCCTTCCTCCCTCCGGCGACATCAAGTATCTTATTGATGCCTACTCGGGTTCCGGCCTTTTCACCATCACTTTATCGTCTCTCTTCCAGCACTCCATCGGTATTGACATTGCCGCCGACTCCATCTCCTTTGCCGGCCGCAACGCCCGTCTCAATGGCATGGGCGAGGACCGTTGCGAATTCATCGCTGCCGATGCCGGAGAGTTGTTCAAGAGCGTTGGCTCCTACGACCGTGAGCAGACCGTTGTCGTACTCGACCCACCGCGTAAGGGCTGCGACGCCTCCTTCTTGTCCCAACTACGTCGTTTCGGACCCCGGCGCGTCCTGTATGTCAGCTGCAACGTGCACACTCAGGCCCGCGACGTCGGCGTCCTAGTACGCGGTGAGGGCGAGGGTGAGCGCTACGAGATTGAAAGTCTGGTTGGGTTTGACTTTTTCCCTCAAACTGGACATGTGGAGGGTGTTGCGATCCTCAATAGAGTTGATACCACGGCATAGCTTATTCAGGAAAGAAAAAAACATGAGATAATACCACAAGGAGAATAAAAGTTGACAATCCTATGGCGGCGCATTTTGTACAATACGTTGGGAACGGAGTATAGATTAAAACAAGGACAAGTTTTGTCAGTCATAGGTTTCGATAAACATGATTCGAGTACCTCCTCCTCATCCTCGTCACTGCTATGCATCATCATCATGACATGAAGAGCGAACAAGAACGTTAACACAATCTTTCTTTTTTTGCTCGCATAAAATCAATACCCGAGAGCGCCAATCCATACAATAACCGCACCTTTCCTTCATTCATTTCCTTCAAACAGTCAAAATTACTTCTGCTCTAGCAGTGCCTTGAGGGCCTGCACGGTGACAGCGAGCACTTCTGGTCTTCGGCTCTTCTTTAGACACTCCTTGAGAACCTCGATCCCGTTTTCATCTTTCAACTTTTCGCGCGCAAGCTTGCCTACATCGCCTTCAGCGGAAACGAGGTTCTGGACGACAAAGACGCCCCGGTGGCGGATGTTCTCGTCGTCATCCACGCACAAGCCTAGAATCACCTTAATGCCCCGCTCACGGTGGATAACAGCCCTGACGACTTGATCAAAGGATGTTAGAGAAGCAAGAGCACCGCCAGCGGCGCTGCGAGTACCAGCATCAGGAACGTCAGCGAGCGCGAGGAGAATGTGCAGACGGTTACGGGCCTTTGCTGTCTCTTCGGCGTAAAGGGCGATGGCCTCGGGGGCCTGGACGAGATTGCAGACGAGTTCGGCAGCGGCCTTGGAAACGAGAGCGTTTGAGGAAAGAAGTTGTTCTTCGATATGTGACCAGGCGCTTGCTATAATGCTTCTTCTGACATCGTCATCTTCCATGGATGCTAGGTTGGTTAAGGCCATGAGAGCTTCAAAGGAAGGAAGCAAATCACGGGTCTCGGCGGCAGGGTCAGGCGGAATAATGGATACCAGTGGCCTCACAGCTCCGCTGACGGGCGTGTTCCTGTTGCCTCCGAAAACGAGAGAAGGGTTTGTGCTGATGAGAATGCGAGCGAGCGCCTGGGCGGCTAGTCGGCGAGCTGGAGCTTCCGTCTGGGGGAGGGTCATCCAAGAAGTGAGGAGGAGTTTGACAGCGCCTTGCTGGGCGAGTTGGCCGCGGAGAGTCTTTGTGACGGAGAGAGCAAAGATGATGGAGATGGTGAGAGAAAGAGAGGCAGGGGAGCCGTTCTTAGAATGAGTTACGAGGATGGGAGTGATACCGGCGTCAAAGACGAGCTGGCAGCGTTTGGCGACGTGGTCATCGTCATCGAGAGGATCAGGACCGGCCAGTTTCCCGGCGGCATTTGCGTAGGCCTTGAGCTGGCTCATCTTCTTTTGCTCCTCGGTCAAGTTGGGCAGGTACCTGGTGAGGTTGACAAAGATGCTGAGGGCACCGTAGGTGGTTGGAGACCGGGGTTGCGCATCCCCGAGGGCCTTGACGAGTTTCTTGAGGAGCTCGCTGTTATTGGCGACTGATTCCTTGACTTTGGCCTGAAGCGAGGCATAAGCTAGGCCTTCGATAGAGTGTTGTCTTCCGTGGTCTTCGTCTCTGAGAATCATCTTGGTGAACATGCCAGACAGGTCCTCAATGGTGGTGACGGCAGGTTCAATTCTACCGGACTGGCCAGACTCTGCAGGATTTGGTTTGATAGGAACGGCCTTGATTTCTTGGGTCAGTCAGTCAAGGACAAAAGTGTCGATTGAGGATTGACACCCTCATGTATAAGTCATCTCACCCTCAACTTGGCTAGGATCACTGCGGCCAGGTATTGCACCTGCTCCGAGTGGCGTCTCATAGTCACGGAACCACCGTCGTTCTGCAGGTTAGGATCGGCATTGGTGCTGCGCACGAGATCGGTGAGGTCCTGGTCAACAACCTCCTCCAACCACTCGATGCAGTACTTGCTGATGGCCTCACGACATTGAGAGTTCATGCAAGCAGCGTTGAGCATTTCCAGACAGGCCGTCTCAACCTTGCGGCTCTTCCACTTCCTCCTCATGAGCGGACCAAGCGTAGAAAGAAAGCCTTCGTTGAGAAACATGCCAGCAGTAAGATCCGGGACAATAGGGAATGTGGAGGCGGCGACGCAGAAAGCGACGATGTAGTCGTCATACGTTCCCCTCTTGACGCGGTCAAAGAAGAAACTGGTCAGCATCTTGGAGCCATCGTCGCCGGCGGCTTTGAGGTAAGCTGAGGTAGCGAGTGTAGCGTGGCCACGAACAATCTCGGGCTGCCTCATATCGAGATAACCCAGGATTGTATCAACGCAGTCGCCATCGATGAGTTTGCAGATGGAATCATGGGACTTGTCCTTTTGGCGGGCGTCAAAGTCCTCACTGAGCAGCTTTGTGAGCTCGTCAAGGTCGCGGCAGGTCTCATCGTCCTCCTGGCCGCCCTCCATAAGACGCGCAAAGACGATGAGGGTTTGGTCCTGGAGGGACGGAGGAGCCTTGTCGGCGGAGTCGGAATCTGTGTTGGTTGCCATGAGAAGGCAACGGAGGTTAATGGGATGGGGGAGAGGTAGAGGAGGGGTTTAGTAGGTGGTATATAGGGAATGGATGGAAGAGGAGGGAAACTAGATGGATGGTGTGACGTTGACAGAGGCTGTAGATAATAAATGTAGAGGTAACGTCAGTGCTTCACCTGTCTTGTCTTGGAACGTGGAGGCGGCCCCTCCTCGCTCCCTCCCCTCAACGGATAAGAAACTTGGTGGTGGTGGGGGGTGCTCATGGAGATTGGATTGGCCTGACATGGCTTTTTCTCATCCACTAAAACCCTCCTACAGGCTGTAACTATCTTTGGGTCCTCTTTAGCGTATGCCGCTAGGCCTTGTCACTGCACCGGCTGTACTCAGATTGATCAATCGATCGCATGGATGGAACATGGCAATCTATGAACTGGGATTGCTTCCTCGGGAATTGCCTTTCCATAGGAAGTATTCGAATTAAAGCATCTTCTATTGCCGATGCCGAGTTGATTTTCATTTCAATGCCGCTTCCCCCCTCAAAAAAAAAAAAAAAAAAAAAAAAAAAGCCAGCATGAACTCTAGCGTCTTCTCTCCCATGATTAGAGCTTCAGGCCAAAGTGCCATCTTCAGCCGCGTTGGAGTTATTGAGCACGCGCCTTGTCGATCATGGCATCTTCTTAGCGCAGCGAATCCGCTAGGCTTGCCCATACGTGAACTTACGTCCACTTCGCCTTGTTTCCTCTTCAACAACTTGTCGTTGATAACGAGACAACAAAAAGCAAACCAGTAGCTAAAAGAAAAACACTCGAGAGAATTGCGCTTAATCCTTACCGATAACTGTCTCGGCAAATCTACCTCTCCAGCACTGTGAATGAAACCGTTCTTGTGAAGTCGTCGCACAGGCCTGGTGGCACCGATGACGAATGGCTCTTTCTGAACTTGAGCCTCACCTTTTTTTTTTTTTAAATCTTTAGTCACCACTCCAACCTCAACCCTTCACGATTCCCCTCTTACAACCTCCACTACCATTCCCTATCCGATTATCCCAGGCCCGAGAACACCAGCCAGTCTCAACCCTTCTTCCTTGTCCTCCTCCGGACCTCGTAGCTGTCTCGACTCTCCTCTCCTCCATCATGGACGCCGTAGACGTCTCCGAGCACTACGAGGTCACCACCGTCGACGACACTCCCTCTCTTCTTTCCATCATCATCGACACGAACCCTCGCGCCTGGGCCGCTCTCGCAGACGTCCTCCCCCTCTCTCGCGCCCTCGCAAACATCCTCGTCTTTGTCAACGCCCACCTCGCCTTCAGCAACGCCAACCAAGTCGCCCTGATCGCTGCACATCTCGACCGTGCCACTTGGCTATATCCTTCCCCTCCTTCGAAGTCTGCTCCCGTCAAAGATGCCTCTGGTGATACTCCCATGCAAGATGCCAACCTTCCACAACCTTCTGCCTCGTCGGCAAACAAGTTCCCTCAGTTCGCCCAGATTGAGTCCGAAGTGCTTGCCTCTCTTCGCAAGTTGATGGACGGCACCTCCGAGGCTGATCTTTCTGCCACAACCACACAGCTCTCTGGGGCTCTTACGTTAGCCCTCTGCCATATCAACAAAGCCTCACAAGCCTTATGCACGCCCACGGCAAACCTCGAGGATAGCCACAAGGCCAACGCGGCCAACGCCCCCGCGACACTTCGCGGCCGCATCCTCGTCATCTCCGTCTCCGACTCAGAGCCATCGCAATACATCTCCACCATGAACGCCGTCTTCGCCGCCGCCCATGCTCAGGTGGCCATCGACACCCTCTCACTCTCCGGTGACCCGACCTTCCTCCAGCAGGCCTGCTTCAACACCAACGGCACCTTCCTCGCTGCTGAGCACCCACAAGGCCTGCTAACCTATCTCATGTTTGGTCTAATCGCCGATACTGAGGCCCGCGAGTCACTCATCGCTCCTACACATGATACAGTGGACTTCCGAGCCGCCTGTTTCTGCCATGGCCGCGTTGTCGACACGGGTTTCGTATGCTCCATTTGTCTGAGCATATTCTGCGAGCTTCCTGATAATGCCGAGTGCTTAACGTGTGGAACCAAACTCTCTCTCGGAAACTACGGCTCTAAGCCTGCCGTGTTACCTAGAAGGAAGAAGAAGAAGAGACGAGTGGTCAATGGCACCCCACGTGAGGAAACAGGAAGCGCAACTGGGACACCTCGTCCTTAAGATGATAAATCCAGCGCCCTATTTTTAATGATGACGAGATGGTATCCCTAGAGGGTCTCTCTGCCATCAACTGGGACTGCGTCTTGCATCATGTGCAGCGCAAAACGTCCAACTTAGTCTTTCAACTATGCTTTTTGAGACAACCGCTTTGACCGACTCAGAGGAAACCTGGACCGCTGGTTGAAGCTCTCAAAAGTACGTTTCATGGATTCGCCGTATCCAACTCGCTTTGAAAGAGATGGATAAGGATGCCGCATTCAAACCATGAGGCACCTAATAAGTTCTGCCGCTTACTGATAGGCGACCACGGTCGAATAACCGTATATAGAATGGGCCTAGCCATATCGAACCATACATATGTACAGCTCGATATATTGATTAACGCCATAATGAATAATTATCTGTACTACTACGTTGGGAAATGTGATAGTAATACTTTATTATCTAAACAGTCACGTTGAAAGGACTAGGATTTCGCCAACATTTGTAATGACCATAATAAGCACCGAGTTTCACTAGTCAAGACTTGAAGCTCAATCCAAGATGCAAGAGGTTTTCTAGGAATAGAGGGTATCACTGTAATCTATGTTATGATGTAAACGGCCCGTTGCAGAAACCCATAGCGTCCCCGTTATTAAATAAAATATCAGTCGAACCAGTGGGTACCCAAACGATCGTACTCTTCTCCTGTGCCGGGCAATCTCATGTAGGAACACATATTTAATCGAACCGGACCTTTCGCCCGCCCTTGGCAATCTTAGCACCATCCGGGAGTCGAGACATGGTACAGCGCGGTTCTCTCTCCGAACCACCCATGGATGCAAGGGCAAACGAGTCTGTATTGTGTGCAAAGTAAAAGTAGTACCCGGTGCGGCACTTCTTGACAACCATTACTCCAATCGCTCCAGCCGAGTGGCAGTTCTTGACGCCAGGGTGGTTCATGAAATCATCCACGATGAAAGATTCCATGATGGCATCCTCGTCATCGTCTTGTATGTCGGATCCACCTCTGCCTCGCCGTGTCCCATGGTAGATCCTCTCGGCACATCTCTGAGAGGCCATTGTTGTGGCCATGTGCTCACCCGTGCCACTGGTGACTGCACCAACACTGACTTGATCCTCATCATCTTCGTCACATGGTACCACTGCAGTTCCAACACCGACCAATGCTGCAGGTCCCAGGCGGCCTCGGTGTTTCATGCCAATACCTCCTGAGGATGATCCCGCTGCAATATGTCCGTTCTCGTCAACCGCGATAGCACCTATAGTATCTGTAATGAGATCCTCGTCACTCGAGCCAATATGAAAAGGGCGTGTCCGTTCCTGGGGGGGGGTGGAGTTTGTTTCACTTGGGCTGGCAGGGCGCTTAATCCCACGAGCGTTCGAAGACGCCTGTTGGGGGTTTTGATCATAACCAGTTGGTTTAATGCTTGATATTGTGTATGGTGACATGGAACCGTCCCTATCAGGCAGATGCTCATGAAATTTCTGATGCGAGTCCGTTTTAAGCTTTTGATCCGGTTTGTCTTTCTCTTCGGCTTTTCTCGCATCCCGGCCGCTCGATTCGGGCTTTTTGAGTTGAGACTTTGGACCAAACGGTGATATGTGACCCGGCTTGGAATTTCTCTTTGCCACGGTCGAATAGAGAGGTAACCTTTCAGGAGAAGCGCGAACTGGCGAGCGACTAACGGTTGGTCCAGAGGCTCCTACAACACGAAAGTAGCCTGGATTTGCTGACGCTTCCGGTTCCGGGGAACTAGTCAGTTCGGACCCAGGTGTGTTGTATGGAGAGTCAGGCTGCCCTTCATTCCATGTGCCAGCTATGACAGCCGCTACATGATCTCGGGGGAAAGGCCGGCGAGTATCTGCTGCGGATGCAGTATCGTACTGACAGGGAACACAGCTTAGGTTGCTCTGGTTTGAATCTGAATTTGTTTTGGTTTCTTTTATCTTTGTCTCGGCCCTCTTTAAATCATCCTGCCAGCGAAGGAACCGATCTCGGGCATTCTTGGAAACCATGTATTCGTTGGGATATGTCGTTAGACCATGTTCCTCAGCAAAGACCTTGGCGCCCTCTCCGACTAAAGCGTTGGGTGGGACACGTCTGAGGCTAAGAGGTCTATTGCTCGTGTCTAGTATAAGCTTTGCAAGAGAGATGGGATTTCGAATATCTAAGAGGCTAGGTTAAAAGAAGTCATAACGGGGCAACGGGAAATTGGGCCACCAACTAGGAGCTGCTCCGCATGCACCACTACGACCGAGGTGATCGACGATTGTGGCATCGCATTCAACGGTGCCGTCAATCGAGAGGTTGGATCCGTATCCGGCATTGGTAATCTCCTTATCCTCTAGAATACGCAGCGTAGCCTCAATGGCCTCGGTAGCGGAAGAGCCGGCTTTCAAGAATTTCATTCCCATCTCGGCAGCGCTATTCTTGTCAGCCGATTATCACATAACTGCTTTGAGTGGTACTCACGCAACGCAGGCCTGAAGGTGGACATGCTCGTTCTGGTGGCTATGAAAGCCAGCTCCAGCATGAACAAATATTGCCGGGGTACATTTGGGCTTCTGGTTGAGGCGGAGCATGCGATCGAGAGCGCCATCGGCTCCGTACGGGCTATATTCCGACATGGACGAGGCATCATCTTTGTGGCAGTCGGTCATCCTTGGGATGGATGCATGGGATGAAGTCGGAGTTGAGGTAGGGAAGTCATAAAAAAGTAAAGGGGGGTAGTGAATGCCGTCAAAGATAAGTAGACTGGAGGAAGTTTGGGCTGGTGAGGCGAGACGAACGTCCAGCCCAAGTGATGGAGGTAAAGAAAATAGGAGTTCAGGTTCAAGAGGTGAGCCCAAGGTTCAAATTTTGAATAGATATCGATATGAGAGCCGAGGGGGAAGCAACCAATAGTATGACACAAGTTCACGCGCCTTCCTCGCTAGAATAATCGGTAGCAGGTGATGACGAGGTAAATCGGGAAGCCCCAATAACTGAGAAAAGCCCAAGGACTTCTGGTCCTTCCTACAAACCGCTGAGCTGATGGCCCAACTGGAGGCTGTAAATGAGTTAGGAATCCGTCTATAGTAGGAAATATAGCAGCTTCTCACTTGCACGTGCATAAAATAGGGCAAATATGAGAGAGCCAACAGGCAACAAATCCACGTGGATTCGCTTTTGGTAATGTCAGAAATCGACTCGATTCACTCTTCTCTTCCACTTAATTTTTTTTTTTTTTAAAGAGTTCGGTGTTAGGTTAGTAAATACCAATTCAGCAACACCCTCCTGCAACTTGCAAACACTTCTCAGCAAAGCTCCAACATGACGTCGCCAATTGGAGCTGTCCACCCCGTTAATTGCAATAAAGGGTACCGTTATTTCCATTCAGCCTGCCAGCAAGCCTCATCATGGCGGGGCCAGTTCCCACAGAACAACTCCACAGCCACACAGCCCAGCCGCATTTCCCGATGCTCACTGCTGGGAGCTTCACTAGGCACAACGTAATCCCACCCAACATTCAACCTCCACCGCCGCCGACGTCGCCGCCTTCCGCATCCCCTCTCCGCGGCTCCGTCTCAAATTCCCTCCTCCTCGATCATCTGTACCGTCGCGCATCGTCCGACGTCCTCCTTTCATCATGGCCAACCAAACTCCCGCCGTTGTCATGGACAAGTTAGCCTCTCAATCCCAACCCCCGCACTGACAACAGCTAACTCAGCTCACCAGCGGCACGGGTTTCTCTAAGCTAGGTCCGTCGCAGCTTCCAAAGACCTCGATTCTGAATCGTCCGGCGCCTCGAGGCAAATTTATTGACATTTAGACATAGGTTTCGCCGGTAACGACTCACCTTCCTTCGTCTTCCCGACCGCGATCGCGACTAAGGGGCCAACTGGTGGCTCCGGGGGCTCGGGTTCTGGACGACCTGCTATTGCCAACAAGCCTTCTTTCCTAACAGGAGGAGCTGGTCCTGGCAGTCATCTGAGCGCAAAGCGGGGAACTGAGGACCTCGACTTTTTTATCGGCGACGAAGCTATCTCCGCCTCGGGCGGTCCTGGTAGGTGGAAGCTCCCCCCTGAAGGTATCGCAAAGTTAACGTATTAGGTTACGGTCTTCATTATCCCATCAGACATGGTCAGATTGAGAACTGGGTAAGCTGGCATTAAACATGCGGGAGGGTTCTGGGCTGACAGTGTCTAGGATCACATGGAACGATTCTGGTCCAATTCTATCTTCAAGTATCTGCGAGTCGAGCCCGAGGACCACTACTTTCTCCTCACCGAGCCTGTGAGCCACAAGCGACCCTTTCGTGTTTAATTTAAAGCCATATATTAACTCGACTAGCCCCTGAATCCCCCTGAGAACCGCGAAAATACAGCCGAGATCTTCTTCGAATCGTTCAACTGCGCCGGTATGTACATTGCTGTGCAAGCCGTGTTGGCCCTGGCAGCTTCCTGGACCTCGTCCAAGGTTCAGGACCGTTCCCTGACCGGAACTGTCATTGACTCCGGTGATGGTGTCACCCATGTTATCCCCGTCGCTGAAGGTTACGTCATTGGATCCTCTATTAAGTCGATTCCTATCGCTGGTCGAGATATTACCTACTTTGTCCAGTCCCTGCTTCGAGACCGAGGTGAGCCCGACTCATCGCTCAAGACCGCACAGGAGATCAAGGAAGAGTACTGCTATGTGTGCCCCGATATTGTTAAGGAGTTCGGCAAGTACGACCGCGACCGAAGCCGATTCGCCAAGCATGTTGTGACGCACCCCAATGGCCGTCAGGTCTCTGTCGATGTTGGATACGAGCGATTCTTAGCTCCCGAAATCTTCTTCAACCCTGAAATCTATAGCTCCGATTTCCTGACCCCTCTCCCCGTGGTTGTCGATGGTGTCATTCAGCAATCGCCCATTGACGTCCGACGTGGTCTTTACAAGAATATTGTGCTGTCTGGTGGAAGCACTCTGTACAAGGACTTTGGCCGACGATTACAGCGAGATATTAAGCAGCTGGTTGATGCCCGAATCCGTGCTAGCGAGGTCCGCAGCGGTGGAGCTCGAAGTGGCGGCCTGGACGTTCAAGTCATTTCACACAAGAGGCAGCGACATGGTCCCTGGTTTGGTGGCAGCCTGCTCGGTCAGACCCCTGAGTTCCGATCGTACTGCCACACCAAGGCAGAGGTAAAGAAATCTCAAAAACAATTCCCCACCATGAGTTCAAATTGCTAACATGAAGTTCTAGTACCAAGAATATGGACCAAGCATCGTGCGGAGATTTGCTCTTCTTGGCGGACCTGGTGGTGCGTAGGGTGGCCTGGCTTAGAATATTACCGGTAGATCGTACCAAGAGTCTGTTCGAAATCCGAAAATTAAGCCCAAACATATTAAAATATCTTTCAAAGTTTTCGTCAACTATTAGAATTGCGGGAGCCATTGAACGGAAAGAGAATGGACATATCCTGGAACTTATTAACAGCCGGCCTTTGTCTTCATGTCGGTGGACAGGGGAGGCGCCTATGCGCCAAACGTTAAAATTGGGCTGGGTGTTTTTGGCGCGGAAAGAATTACGGGAGAGGCGGAGGCGGCAAGGAAGAAGTGTTATTTTAGCTCAAGGTAGTCGAATGCATTCCAAACATCGGCATTATGCCCACATAGCATCGGTTCTGCTTGAGCATTTAAATGCGAATTGTTCACTCTTCTAGATTGGAGCATAGTCTAGCAATTGGGTTCCAACTCCGTACAACAGAGTTTGGGGGGTGTTCTCGTATGATGCATGTGGTGTGCGTGTAAGTGCTACCCCGCACCATCGTGGAAACCAAAACCCGGTGCTTCCAGATCAGATCATCAGCATGCTCATCATGACATGTGATGTTGGCCGTTTTGTTCGTCCATCAAGATTATACTGCAGAAAAAATATTGATGTAATTGTTCAGAAGTATGTCAGGCTTCAGGAGGGAGGAGATCGCAAGTAATTCTTGGTCAATATGTCACGTAACAATGGCACAAAGTCTAAGTCTTTTTTTTTTAAATCGGAAACCCAAGGTTCCGTTTGAATTGATCCTGTGTACTCATATCCTGGTCAACTGCCAAGCACAGCAAAGGTAACCAGAAATTGTCAAATTTGGCTACATATCACTCAACACCGCTGCAAATTTCCAAAACCACAACCACCTAAACTCCTCTCATCAATTTCGGGGAGGCTCGCTTCGCGACCGACCTCCCCATGGTGTATTTACACGGCCATCAAAGCAATGCGCTTATCGGCTGGTGTCAACAACGTAGCGACCGGCAATCTGGCCAGCAAGCATGAGGTCGTAGACGGACTGGAGCTCGGAAAGACCGACAGTCTTGATGGGGACCTCGATGAGACCCTGGCGGAAGAACTCAATGGCCTCAGCAGAGTCGGCACGGTTACCAACATATGAGCCTCGGATGTTGATCATGCGGATGACAGTGTCGAAGACGGGGGCGGAAAGGTTGGCGTTGGCGGGAAGACCAATGCACACGACGACACCGCGGGAGCGGACGTACTGAGTAGCCTGCTGGAAGGGCTTCTCGTTGACAGCGACGAGGATGACGGCGCTGGGTCCGAGACCATCGGGGGTAGCAGCCTTGACATCAGCGACAAGGTTGGAGGACTTCTGGAAGTCGACGAAAGCCTTAGCTCCGAGTCTCAGGGTGAGGTCGCGCTTCTCATCACCACCATCGATGGCAATGGGGTGGAGACCCATAGCCTTGGCGTATTGGACGGCAAGGGAACCGAGACCACCACCGGCACCGACGATGGCGACGTACTGGCCAGGGCGGGCACCGGACTCCTTAAGACCCTTGTAGACGGTGATACCGGCGCAAAGAACGGGGGAGATCTTCTCGAGGTCGCACTCCTTGGGGATGCGGGCGACGTGGGCAGCCTTAGCAACGGCGTACTGCTGGAAGGAGCCATCGACGGTGTAGCCGGAGAGCAGAGCCTTTTCGCAGAGGGGCTCATCGGATGTCTGGCAGTAAGAGCAGCTCAAGCAAGAGCCGTTGAGCCACTTGATACCGACGTGGTCACCAATGGCAACATCCTCGACAAGAGGACCGCGGGCAACAACAACACCGGCACCCTCGTGGCCACCGACAAGGGGCAGCTTGGTGGCAAGGGGCCAGTCACCAGCAACAGCGTGGAGATCGGTGTGGCAGACACCGGAGAACTTGACATTGACGAGAACCTCATCGGGGCCGGGCTGCTGGACGGGAATCTGCTTGTAGACGACCTCTATTAAAGTCCATGTCAGTATAAAATTTCAAGGTATATAGTTTGCTGGTGTGAACGGTGGGGTTGATGTGGGGGCTGGCGCAACTCGATCGCTGGTTGCGGGAGCCATGGGGATGGGATCATCTGGGGTAGAAGCATGGGTAAAGTATTGTGCGGTGGCTCAATTGTCAAGCCATTGATAGGCAATTGAGGAAATAAGAAGGAAGACGTACTACCACCGGTCTTCTCAAGGACCTGCGCCCACTGAACGGAAGGGATCTCGGCGACCATTTTGGCTGTTGGTTTGGGGGTATCAAAAAAGATGTCGTAAAAGACGTGTTGTTGTAGTTGAGAGTGTTGGAGTTGAGAGTTGCGTGAGAGTTGATGAGGCTGATGAGTCTGGGAGAGAAAAAGTTAAATCGAGGGAGGCGGAACACGAGTTTATATAGATGTTAGAAGGGTCGAGCTGAAGACGAGTTGGGAGGATAGCCCGGGAGTCCGATGCCCAAGAGCATGCGAAAGCCGTAACCGTAAACCGTATGATGGGTCATTGAACAGGGATAGTTCCGGATGCGAGCCTGGTTGACGCCTCTCCTTCGCGGGCGCGCGGGGGCCAGGGCCAAGGGGGGACCACTTCGGCTGCACGGGGGTCCGCATTCTGTGTGAGAGAGCTGCTTTCTCTCTAATGAGTATGAGGTATCCGTAGTGTCGAGAGAGAGGGCGTGGTGTGGGCGTAGCTCAACGTAGTGGAGGGTGGAGGTGGTGTTGTTTGCGCCTCATGGGTCCCACGAGAGCACGTACCTCATGGAAGGTACATACCACCTTACCCCTCGCCTGTCTCAGCCCCTCCCAACTGCAGTGGGTAAGGTAGGAAGCTCAGAACAACCTACGGATCACAGAACATGGTACTCAAGGAAGGCGCCTAGGTACCACCCACACCTTCTTCCACGACACACTAGGCACTACACGCGCTACTACAGTATTACTCCGTACGCACGACTCTTCGCTGCACATCCACCCCCGCTCCAGGCTTCCCCTCACTAGAAAAATTACCTACACTCCTCCAGTAATTCCTCCAGCGTGCGGCTGCGGCTGGGGGGAAACAAGCCAAGACTGGCGCTCCATGGAAAACTACACGACCACATGGATTAGCCCCTAGCGCGAATTTGTGGCAGTCCTGTACCTCTGCGAGAAAAGGTACCTGCATCCGCAGCTCCGTTCAGCACGACGAGAGCTGTTGTTTACCGAAGAGGCCAAATGAGAGATCAACGAAAGTTATCAGGGGGCGCGATAAATTCCCATCCTGTAATTACGCCTCTGTCAGGCGTCTCGGAGACGACTAGGGAGCTCTTCACTAAAGATGGCAGGACATTTCGGCCCTTGGATACGGCGCTGGAAGCGAATATTGGATCCCGGTGTTCGACCTCCGGGTCCTGAGGTGACCTGCTCACCTCGCCTCACTTGCGGTATCATCGGATCACCTGCCAGATCTAAAAAGTCACAAACAACGCATGAGATAATTATCTCGCTCCGAGCACCGGCCGGCCGATTGCTCACCGACACGGCAAAAATGAGAAAAATTGTTGTAATCCGGTTTTTCATAATCTCCATCCCCTGGGAAATGGGATGCTCGAGCTAGATTGGGCCGAACCTGGAAGCACCAGACAATTATATCATTGATACGCTGAAATCATGAGAGCCGCCCGTCTAAGCCAACAGCACAACGCTTGATATCCCAAAAGTGGAGATTTCCAACACTTCGCCGCCCCTATTTTCTTGATGGGCTTCACCACCTGTACCGTCATGGCTCTGGATTTGAGTCTCATTCCTTGTTCAAATTTGGTACCGGATTTGCGGTGCATTGTTGAGTGCAGCCAGGACTGGAAGGCCTGCTTTAGGTAGCTTATTCCAACACAATCGAGTACGAAATATGGAGTACTTCGTACACACCATGCATTGCTTAGTTGACAAGTAACTCCACGTGAGCTCCACGAGGCTGGGCTGGTGGCTTGCTCTGATATCGGCTCCGTACCTACGTAAGTGTGTCTCCGCCGCAGGTGGCGACGGCTTACACTTTTTCGCTAGCACCAGGTTATGGTCCATCCGGAGCCAGGGAACTGCCGATGCTGGGATGTACACCCAATTATTCTAATACATCCGTACTGGGCTGTCATGATACCGGTTTTTTCTTTTTGGGGGAGGCATGCCATTGGTATACCATAGTTTGTTTCCTAGTAACGGAGGTGAAGTTATGGAAGTTGATGCCGTCTCATGTTAGTGGGAAGCACTTTTTTTTTTTCTTTTGAGTAGGCGCTCGTCCCTCGCGTTATCCACCGCCGAGCTCGGCCTGAATGGTCCCGTGGCCTATACTTGTCACTGTCTTGCTTCACTTCACTCACATTCCTGCCTTTTTTCTTGGTCACAACAACAACTCAATGAAACCCTGGGGCTTGAGCATGATGCTCATCATGAGTATGGTACTCGAAAAAGAAAAAAAAATCCCCACCCCTTATATCCCAGCACCTCTACCTACATCCGCATTGAGTTGCGCTACACACGCATGGGCTGGGTATCAGATCCGTAAATGCATATCCACATCCACTGCCAATATCCCATCAAGCCTCGTTTTGTTCCATCAAGTCAAGCTTGAACGCCTACCGCTCTGCATCGTATCAGCGCCGTCTACTTTACCCTCTTTCTGGAGGCTACGTTGGCTGGTTCGTCCTGCTTAGTTTTCACCCCTCTCCGTTGCACCGCAACACCATGACAACATGACTACTCATACGCCCATCGATGGCATCGATGCGTGGAGAGCGACTCAAAGATCATGCAACCTCCCTTTCGCCGACAACGACACTAGCCGTAACTTGTCGACCTTCCTCGCTCGAAGGGAGCTTCTGGATGCGCGCCGTCGTTCCCCCAGCGCCACCAGCCCCAGGCCCCAGGTCTAAAGAAGGGGCCATGAGTGGAAAGGTTGGCTGAAAGAGTGGATCTTGGGCGAACACGCGAGCCAAAGAAGCCAAGGTCGGCCGTCTCTTTGGGGGAACATCTCGCTGATTTCCCCGCACTGGATGGTGACCAGGGAGGGACAACCTCCACGGGCCAGCACCAACCATCTGCCATGACTTGGACGAACAAGATACACTATCACTGGCTTTGACCACATCCCGCCCACCAGGCTTGGGTTCGATGCTACTCCACGTCCACATACCTTCTTCAACCACGCGATTCACGGACCTGCTCGGAGCCGTAAGACAACAAAATCACCCCAACAGACCTTGGTCCAGATGCACGCTGTCTAGGCTCGCGGGGTTTCTAAAACTGGGGTTCCGGGGTGATCCCAGCGGTTGGACGGAGGCCGGAGAAGTAGATGCGGGGAAATCCAAGCCGGTTGAGTCAAGAATGTGTAGGGCTTGACTCGAGGGGCTATCCTTTCAGCCACATGTTTCCTTGTCGAATAAAAGAAAACCCCGTCACAGTGACATAGGCTGCTACTCTTGGTGGTTCTTTTGAGGCCCTGAATAAGATAGTCGCCACCCAAGGCTTGCCCTACCACTTCATGGTGGTAACAGTGGTGGTCCCAGCATGTGGCCCCAGACCTAGGTGGTGGTGGCGGGTCAGGCCGATGGTGAGACGGTGTTTGGGGTTAGCTCCGGTTCAGTTCAAGATCGACCTCAGATCTTTGAGTTTGTACTCTTGTAGACATACACCACCCACAGAGCAAAAACTAGCCAGCGACCAAGGAGGGCAGCCTCATGTACCTCTGGCACGCAAGGTACCTTGAAGCGGCGCTTGTAAGCTTGATCATCTCCATCGTGGAGACGGGGCCCCAGATGGGGACATGGGGGAAAGGCTCATCGGACGGCACCAAAAGAATCGGCCGTGGTCAGATGACCGGCAAGCTTTCTCCAAAGACCTCAGTTCTTCCGACCCCATTGGATGAAACGCTGTCCAGGCTTGCCTCATTGGGGAGAGAGCCTCTCTTGTTTGACCCCATCTTTCCCATCTGTCAGCTCTTTCGGGTGGCCGGGAACCCAACTTCTGAATAGCTCCATCCACCCCAGGATCTCCAATCCCAACTCAACGGCATGTCGACGGGCCAATTTGCCTTGATGGGGAAACCAACTTACACGAACGGCCTCCAGTGCTTGCAACTACAGTACACACAGGCAGCTTAAAGCATCCTGGGGGGAAGCTTTGACCCATATGTCCTTGCACGGTTCCGCTCCCTCCCCCCCTTTGACTGTTTCAAGGGTCCTTCTGATACCAGATGCACACCTCGTGGCCTTTTGAGTTTGCACTCCCATCTTCTCGAAGTCCCGTCACTTGGATAACGCATTGATTGGATGCGTATCCCTACGGCCAACGTTCGACTTGACTTATCCAGATTGTTGAGAATCCACCTCTCTGACGCCAACACTGCAGACTCGAGACATATTCTCCCTTCAGCCCGATGCATCAATCCCCGGACTTGAGGGAGCCCTTGTCTCTCCAGCTACAGCATCGTGGGTCTTCACCCTGGGCAAAATTGTACCAGTTCGTTTCCCCTCGCAATTAAAACATCAAGCACTCTACAAGCTAGAGCCCCCGGAGTGGAATCGATTACTACTCTGAACGATTAGGGTTGGCACCAACCTGGTTTCTTTTTTTTTTCCTTTTTTTTTTCTCCCGAGTTTCTATCGATGCCCAAAGGTTCAAGAAGTAAATTAGTCGTAACCACATCTCGTCTCTCTGCTAGCATCCCATGTCGCATCTCAGTCGATGTGTTTTTAGAGCGGGGAAGGGTCTGTGTGGCCCAGGTCACCCCGCGGAGAGTCTTGGACCTGGCGTCACCAGCCCGCGCTTAGCACCACTGGACGAAGCCTATCCCTGCCTTTGAGGCCTTTGTCCCTTGTTGGCGTTGCTTGATAGCGCCCTTTGAAAAGGGTTTGCGGATTACGGACTGGAGGGCAATGCTTAGGGTGTCCCAACTGTCCCACTGCGGCTCCGCAGTTTGACTTGCATGAGCCGCAATTCTTTTTCCCCGCATTCGACCTCCGTACCCCTCCCCTTACCATGACCCCCCAGCACGCTCCAGCGGCGTCCTAGACAGTCCCTCCTACCGGTGCCGTCCGTGATACGGGGCCCCGGACTCAACATCAGTTGGGGCGCCTGGGGTCGGGACACGGGGCACGTTCTTTTTGTCTCGACTCCAGACTTTTGTGCGTCTTTGTCCGGGGCAGCCGGACATGGGGATGCGCAACATTCCACGATCTAGCTTGTCGTTTGTTGACTACGGCGTCAAAAAATCGCACGTTTCCGCCCTCACTCAGGCTCAATCCGGAGCCGTGATGGCTTCCCCGGCCTACCCCAGATAGGCATGTATGCCTAGCCAGCCATTGGTAATTAGCACTCCTCCTTTCCAGCTAAGGGGGCAATTAGCCAACCGCCTTGCCTGACGGAGCTGGCGCCACTCATTATTACATGTGCATACTACGTAGTACACACCAGCTTGTTTTTACCCCAATTCCTGGTCCTAAAGGAGGGTATGATGTGGACACCGACTCCGGGAACGAGGAACTCGGGCTCGCTCTCAAGGAAGGCAGCAATCCTTCTCACATGATGATGATGGCTTCTCGCTTCTCCTTTCCATCGGCGGTAACAGCGGTGGCTTAGGACACGGAATGCCCAGCTACGGACATCTTTTCACGATGATGTGTCCATCTCAGCTCATCTGTGGGGATATCACGACCTCACGTCATGACTTGGGTCGTGCTGTCCAACTAGCGATCATCATCCCGGCAAAACGCGGGGTCAGTCTTTGCTTTCAAGATTGACGAGCGCGCTGTGGTCTGTGGTTTTCTTCTTGCATACCAGCCGCAGTCCGTTGCAAAATTTTCTCTTCGCCTCCTCCTTCGTGGCCTTGTTTGTTTCGCCTGCTCTCGTTTTGTCTCGGGAGACTAACAACGACGAGATCAGCTAAGACCCATGTGGCATCGGGCGGTGTATCCTACGTGGACGCAGTGAGACAGAGCTATGCTTTCAGGCTCCTCGGCAGCAGAAGCAGCAACGGCGGCAGCGTGTCGAGTGAGTACATGCTGATACGGGTCTTCAAGGATGTCCTTGTTTGATTTGGCCACCGAAATCCAGAAGTCGAGACGACTGATAAGTGAGAGAGCCCCGCAGGCCCGGGATTAAAGACGAGCAGATACCCTGTCGCTACCGAATACACGAAATCGCACGAGAAAACCGAGGAGAAGGACTAATGTTACGTGTGTGATTGATTTGTGTTATGAAAATTAGCATACCCTCGCTTTCCCTTGGATCTTAAAAAAAAATATGTCGAAAGCTCCTCTTTCAAGACTCAGTCATAGCTAACAGAGACCCGCTAGCATAGGATTCTCTACACTGTCTTGCTCCCGATTCGCTTCGACTCCCATATTACCGAGCTCATGACTCCTCTCAAGCAGCAATGGGGATCTCAACCGACTGCTGAACCCCATCGACCGTGGCCGAGTTGATGGTCTTGCCAGTCTTGGCAATCTTCGCGAGGACGTCTTCGAATGGCAAGGCGGTGATAACCTTGGCGGTCTGGGTGTCGAGGGAGACTTCGTAGCTCTCGACGCCTGCGGGGATGAGAATCAATCAGCGAGTCGGCTCCAGGGTAACCCAAAAAGCAAGCAAGGAGAGGCATGGGCGATGGCCCAACACCGGAAGATGCGGGGCTATCCCATTGCGTTGAGACAAGACGGCAGGGGAGGGGCAGCACCATGCTCTACCTCGAACGAAGAGAAGAGAACATACCATCGAGCTTCTTGAGAACACGGTCAACGGCACCGGAGCAGCCACCACAGGTCATGGTCACGTTGAACTCGTAGGTGTGCGACATGATGATAGTAGTAGAAGCTGTTAATGGAGGGAAAATGCTTGAAGGTTGGGTGTATGTCTCAGAGACGGATCGGCGGTCGGTAAGTTGACAGATATGATGTCGTTATATACTAGCTGAGAAGCAGTGATTCGTAGTGCTCCTTTTTTTGAAGGGGTCGTCGTGTCCTTTTTAAGATGATGGCTGATTCAGATGCTGACGTTGACGGTTGCAAGTTGGACAATTAATAATGGCCATGGCAGCTGAAGAGGGGGGCTGGCGCCTCCGCGATAATTGCGCAATTGGGTCCGCGCGCGGGACGGCAATAATGAGACCCGATCAGCACCCAAAAAAAAATTAAAAAAAGCCACCCTCGACCAGGAGATGGCCATCTTGAAACCTGCTCAACTGTCTGGGCTTTGAAACGCGTTATGATGCCCAGAATTCGCTAGTATTTTGAAATTGTAGATTTGCCCCAAGTTACGGTTTTTAGATCAATTGATATTGTAGGCCTGTACAGTACGGTCACGGAGGAAGACTTGTAATATTTGCACAACTTGATCCGCAAGCTGTCAGTGTTTATTAGTGATTATATGTCTATGGCTGTAAGCGTCTAATATTAGCACCACGTTTAATATGTAAGCGGGCAGTCCCAATCTCAGCCACGATTCAGAAATGTGTTAGGTGACAAGGTGTAGTAGATCTCATCTTTTGTAGCAGAAAACTTGCTCATTGCGTTTTCAATTCTAAATCACGCAACAAGCAATGTCTCAGGTGAGCTTTCTTTGTTCTCCCTTTTTGGTTCCTTTCTTTCTTTCTTCCGCCAACAAGATCTAGGCGTTAGTTGCGGGACTTGTGCGGTGCCGATGGGCCGTAACCAGGGTTGGAAATAGAAGGGGTTATGCCAAGCTTTGCATGTTGTTGAAAGTCACGTGATGGAACTCACGAGAGCTTCAAGCCCTGGTGCCCTCGTTTGACTGAGCAAGTGGGCC